>JASIRB010000590.1:0-27341 GCA_030323885.1 Branchipolynoe longqiensis | reverse complement strand
ATCATGATTTACAAAATAACAAAACTATATTCATTTACAAAATGATATAATATAATCTATGAGGTTGTAGATTAAAATTTAAATTTAAATTGAAAGTTGTTGAATATAAACATAAAATTGATGTGTTGTATCAGTGATTTCTATGTTGAAGAAAAAAGAGGTCATCCGTTGCCTTCTTTGAACTTTGGAATCACCAAAATATAGAAACATTGACATCAGTACGAACAGTCGACTATGCTCAGTGTGCGAGGAGCTGCAGCATATACTGATGGTCACGATATTCTCAATATATGTGACTGAGTCATTGATTTCGTGTCAGCAGTGATGAACAATGCTAGGTTCACGTGGAGAACTAAAGCAAGGCTGACCAGTGCTTCCATTATTCTTCGATAAATTGCAACCAGGACATTGACATTCGAGGAACTTCGTATGCAGCACTATCAAGCGTAGCAGTTCTGGAGAACTGTTCCACAAGCTGATCGTTCATATGTGTATAACTGAGTTCAGCGGGAACTTTAACATATATGACTGAGTCGAGGATTTCGCTACAGCAATATGATGGACAATGCTGGGGTTCAGTTAGAACTAAGGCATATACTGCTAGTGAGTGGATCGTGTTGATATTGAGCAGCGAAAACGTACGACTTCACATAGAACTACGAGAGACTGATATTCAATATAAAATTGCCGTTTCGTGGAGAAAACGCCTTAACATCGATCGTCGACGTCAACAAAAACAGAACATTCGAATACTACTATTCTATACGTTAAACTTGAGCGAAAGCATGTAAATCTATTATTATTTAATAATATAGATAAGTATTATGGTTTTGAAGTTCAAAAAGAACCACTGTCATTGCTTTGTTTACATTATGCTGCTAAGTTACGCTATCGTATATGTTGAATTTCTGTTGAGACGATTATTGTTGTTAAAACTGATAATTGATGCTTTATCTTTGTACAGGAGTTACAAAAATACATATTGATTCATCTTTTGCCATTATTTCGAGATAAAACGACTTAAAATTGGTGAAATCGAAGATTTTGGGTTAAATTTGCGAGAAAATAGTCCCTAAAACTAGGTCATCGATTCAAACCGCTTAGGCCTTGTTTTCTCATTGACTTGAGTTCCGTAATGTTAATCCTATAAGGACCTGTCGATCAACCACGCGTCTACCATCGACGTCCCAGGTCTTCTACGAGTTTGGCATTCGGTAAAACAAAAAGCCTTGTAAAAGCGCAGCGATGTTGGAATATTTGAAGCAGATACCAAATCCGATTAAGCACTAATGTAAGATCGATGCTAAGTGACTGGACTGTGCCTTAGAATCGTTGCGGAACGACCTCTAAACCGTCACAAAACTAAAAAATGCTCGGAATAAACGGCTGGTGGTGTGGGTGGTGTGAGACAGGTCAAGTGAAATAGTCGCGCTAATAGATAAGGTACATCTGACTTCGAGAGCAAAAAGAAAAAAAAAAAATTCCGAAAATTTTCATTTTCCTTTTTTTTTTATGGTTTTTAATAAAATAATTCTATATTTTATTTTTATAATTTAAATATTAACTATGTTTTATGTCTTATTTTACCCCGCTGATAACATATATGATGTCTCAAGAAGCATACGATTCATTTGCCATCACTTTTAGTGGAGAAAGAGTAGAGAAACTGGGGGTGTCGCACAGGTGTCGCGGCGACACCTGCGCGACACCTGCGCGACACCTGCGCGACACCGGAAGTCGCTGTCGCAGAGCTGTCGCCGCCGCTTGTCGTCGTAGTGTGACTGCTACATTACGGCGCAGACCTGCTCTGACTTGACTCAAAGCCATTCTACTTTTAAAGCTGCATAGTCCGATGAAATATCAAATTTTCAAAACCAAACCAATTATCTAGATTTGCTTTTACATATCTAACTTAGATACTGATGCACTTATTAAGCATTTGTTTCTGCATAGAAGGCAATACTGAGTCAATTTAACAGAACCTGTTACTGCAGAAGTCTATGGTGTCAGAGTTTTGGCAAGCTTGCCAAAACTAATTTTCCATGTTTGCACTCAAAATATCTCAAAAGTTTACCATTTAAAATAAAAGTAATTTTGAACTAATGTAAAGTAGATACTAATGATCGATCTAATATATTTATCTCAGAAAAATTCAGAAATTCAAAACCATCGGACTATGCAACTTTAAAGAGGTTGTACTGTAAGATGAACAAAACAACTTTACTTAATCACAATTATTATCATCAAATATGAATAGTCACAGTTTGAATATCAAAAAAAACAACCAAAAAAAAAAAAAAAAACCCACAACAACAAAAAACAACCACACACCAACAAAACCACAAAAAAACACAAAAACCAAAACACAACAAACACAACACAAGTCACAGTTTGAATATCAAACGACCTATTATTTGGGAGCTATTTAGGGACCCAACCATGTTTTATTGCTATCTGTTGTTTGTTTGGGGGTTTTACATCCTGGTAACATCTAAAGTCATATCAGAATGGGTACCGACTCATGACAGTGGGCGCTTATGGTGACTTTATAATGCTGCCCCACTGGGAGACCAGGCCGCTGGCACCAACATCCAATTTCCCACTTAGCCACATTATCCTAACACTGAGCTAACCAGTCCTTGCTCTATCCTATTAATGCCGAACACCAGGCTAGGTAGCTACAAGCATCAATTTTATAATTGACTTAATCTATAGTTTGACTTAACCATGACCTGATTTCCCACTCAGTCACATTATCCTGACACTGAGCTAACCAGTCATTGCCCTATCCTAGTAATGCCGAGCGGCAAGCTAGGTAGCGCCACTCTAGGTAGCAATAAGTAACAATTTCGTACGTCATTGGTTTGACTCGACCGGGAATCCAACTCCCGACCTTCCGCACGGGAAGCCTGCGCTGTGCCGATTCGGACATCGCGTCCGGTTTGCTGGTATCATCAGTCAGCGCCGTTGACTGCTGGCATCACCTGACACAGACGCGCCGTGTTTGCACTGCGGGCATCACGTGATCCGCCGTGTTATGACTTTGGGGTTCACTGGTGGTACACTGCTTCGGCACCTCTCCAGGGTTGTCACCCTCCCTGCTGATACAGCAGAGCGGGCGATGTGTCTGCCACATGCTGCTGCCACCACAGAGGCGGGTACTGTGTCACAGACACTCTGTGTGTGTGTGTGTGTGTGTGTGTGTGTGTGTGTGTGTGTGCGTGTGTATGCGTGTGATGCCTCTCACCGCATGTGAGTGGTTACTAGAACTACAGACTGTCTGTCACAACGCGCAAGGTCAGTTATAACCCTCTACTCAAACTTTATTAAAATTGTGGGGTTTTTTTTGTTTGCTTTGCTAAACAATAACAAAGTTGATTAAAATTTTAATTTTGTTTGTTTAACAATAACAGCTAACTTGATTAAAATTGTGATTTTGTTTGTTTAACAATAACAGTTAAGTTGATTAAAGGTAGAATGCCTGTCAACCTAACTCTAGATTTGTAGACGCTTGAAGGATAAACCGACATAGTCCGATGGAGGCATAAAAAGTTCACTTACGAGAGTTGATCCTACATATTCAACTTAGATACTAGTGCACCTATTGCATATCCAGATGATTTTGAGTTTCTGCTATTTTCTGAGCTAAATAAATATATTAGGTTGATCATTATAAATCTATCTTACTTTAATTTGAAGTAACTTTGATTTAAAATAACTAACTTTGGATATATTTAAAGTGTAAACATGCAAAATGAGTACACTAGTAATAAGGAAATACTCAAACGGACGGGGCTGCCCTCTATGGAAGATCTTCTGATCAAAAAGAATCTCTGGTGGACTGGACACCTCATGAGGATGTCATCAGACACGCTACCAAATCAGATCCTCTACTCTCAACTGTCTTCTGGTTACAGAAAGAGAGGGCACCCTCGTCTCCGGTTCAAGGATACCATCAAGAGAAACCTAAAGCTGAGAGACATTAAGACCGACTCATGGACATCACTCTCACAGCAGAGAGCTAAATGGAGAACGACAGTCAAGTAATGAAAGCGGTCTTTGTCGCATCGCGACCGATAGCATGATGACATGAGTACCTCAGTCGGATACATGAGATCAAATCTACATTGATAAGTCGTTGACTTTCGAAAATCTAATGCTTTTATCAGACTATGCAACTTTTAAGCATTTGTTGCTGTATTGAAGGGGAACTAAGTCAGCTTTCGTTTTGTTTGTGTGTTGTTGTTTTACGTCCTAGCAACATCTAAGGTCATATCAGGACGGGTACCGACTTCTGACAGTGCGCACTCATGGTGACTTTATAGTGCTGCCCCACTGGGAAACCAGGCCACCAGCAACATGACCTGATATCCCACTCAGTCACATTATCCTGACACTGAGCCAACCAGTCCTTGCCCTGTCCTAATAATGCCGAGCGCCAGGCTAGGAAGCGACAAGTATAAATTTTTAAGTCATTGGTTTGACTCTGCCAGGATTTGAACCCACAAACTCATGAGTTCGGATCTCCCGATCTCCCAAAACAGGAGGCGAACGCCACCCCGTCTGGTCTCAGCTTTGGTAGAGTATCGTATTGCTGAAGGCTATAAATAAAGTCAGAATTTCTCCATGCACACCAACATTAACTCAGCATGTTTTCACTTCAAATATCCTTTTAAGTTTTATCATAAAAGTTACTTCAAACGAAATCATGGTAAATTATAACGATCCATCCAATGTAGCTATCTCTAACCATGGCAAAAACACAAAAGCATCGGATTATTGAACTTTACCCTCAGCTCCATATAGGTCGATCCATAAAGTGGGAAATAAATGCTTGCATTGCCGTCAGTACAAATATTACATTATCGCGGACAGACGTGGCAAACACCCAACACGTCTGAAACAAATGTTGTCCCACACTGACATAAGTCGAATGTAAGAATATTTTTAACGGATAACCTTCCACTGTCCAGGGTGGTGCCTGGTGGATATATCGCTTTAGAATAGTCTTTCCCGCTTTTTGTGTGTGTTATCCCCTCCTCCTCTCCTCCTTCCCCCTCCTCCTCCCCATCTTCCACTCATCTCCTCCTTCCCTCCACCCCCCCCGTCCTGATATGACCTTAGATGTTGCTAGGACGTAAAACAACAACAAACAAACATTCCTCCATCCCTCCTCATCTCCCTCCTCCCCTTCCCCTCCTTCCCTCTCCTCCTTCCCCCTCTTCCACTTATCTCCTCCTTCCCCCCATCCCCCCGTCCTGATATGACCTTAGATGTTGCTAGGACGTAAAACAACAACAAACAAACATTCCTCCATCCCTCCTCATCTCCCCCCCCCCCCCTTCGCCTCCCCCCTCTCCCCCTTCCCCCTCTTCCACTTATCTCCTCCTTCCCTCCCCCCGTCCCGATATTACCTTAGATGTGCTAGGACGTAAAACAACAACAAACAAACATTCCTCCATCCCTCCTCCTAACCCTTCTCCTCCTCTCCTCCATCTCCATTTCCCCCCCCCCCTCCTCTCCTTCCCAACTCCTCTTCTCCCCCCTGCGCTCTCCCCCCTTCCCCATCCTCCCCCCCCCCACTTTCCCATACACCTCTTCCTTCCCCGTCTCCCCGCCTCCCATCCCCCTCCTCCCCCTTCCTCCCTTCTTCCCTCCCCTCCCCCTCTCCCGCTCCTTCCCCTTCTCTCCACCTCTCCACATTCCCTCCGCCTACACCTCCTCCTTCCCCGCCTCTTCCTCCTCCTTTCCCTCCTCTCGTCCCCCTCCCCCTTCTCCCCCTCCTCCCCCTCCTCCCCCGTCTCCTCCTCCTCCTCCTCCTCCTCCTCCTCCAGGGTTCATATATTTTCGCCGGGTCCAAAGTCAAGACACGAAAATCAAATGTACAAACAAACTCTACAACAATGCTCATACACATGAGTAATGCATGGCCTGGATTTGTTTGGGTGTGTTTTCTTCTTCTTTTAGCCAAGTTCCTATATCAAGCAGTGTTTGTGCCCGGAGGGGGGGGGGGGGGAGGGGTGGCGGGGGGCGGACAGTCACAGATTTTGGATTTTGGAACTCCATTGTCTAAAACACACTAACATAAATCAAATTTCCGAATTATTATTATTATTATTTCCCAGCAAACCAGGGAGGGGAGTGCTGGGATCGCCACAGTGACGTCACCAGTATATCTAGGAGTGCCGCTAGGGTGAGCCACCCAAATGTAATCATATTTAAATCAGCTCCACATGTGGAACCACGAGCAAGCACAAGTCAGTAAGTAGCCTTCAAGCTGCATAGTCTGATGAAAACATGAAATTGTCAAAACCAAAGCAGTTATCTAGATTTGATTCTACATTGTGTAACTTAGATACTGGTGCACTTATCAAACATTTGTCACCACATATAATGGAATAGCGAGCTAATTTAATAGAACTTGTTACTGAAGAAGCATATGTCAGAGTTTTGGTGTGCTTGCTAAAATTAATTTGGTATGGTTGCACTTCAAATATCTCAAAAGTTAGCCATTTGAAATAAATTACTTCAAACTAAAAGCATGGTAGATTATAACGATCAACCTAATATATTTATCCCCTGAAAATAACAGAAACTCAAAACCATCGGACTAAGCAACTTTCAAGTTGCATTATACACCAGCAGATGCTTAGTAAGTGCACCTGTCTCTAAAGCTAGGATTCCTTACACGCGGTATGCGGTATTCGAATGCGAATGCGAATGCGGCAAAAAATCGAAACGCCTTGAAGTCAATGGGCTGCAACACTTACACGCGGTATGCGAATGCGAATGCGAATGCGACAACTCGATCGGTCCCTGTAGCGATCGGTGCGGCATGCGGTATCCGTCAAGCTGGGATCAAATAGAAACCTGAGTCTGATGTGTCCATTAGTTTAACACCAGGAGAGGCGACTGAGCATTACGGAACAGTCACGCACAGGGGTGCTGATTGGAAACACATGGTGAGCTGGGCACCCGGGAGACAGACGGTTACTGGAAAGCTAAAAATGATACCATATGCACAGAAATATGAATACTTATCTATAATTTGGTTATAATAAAGGTAGGAACCCCCATGTGACCTACGAAAAGGTACATAGATATAAATCCAATATTTGGTCATATACAGTGCAGTAAGGTGTATACTTGTTTATTTTTATTTTTTAAATATAGCCAGTCATGTGCCGCATGCCGCATACTGCATACCTCGTAGAAGGAATCTTCCCATTCGCATGCCGCATGCCGCATACCGCGTAGAAGGAATCTCAGCTTAAGTTAGATATGTATAATCGAAACTAGATGTTTTGGTTAGGAAGATGTGAGGCTTTAAAGTTGCATAGTCCGATGGTTTTGAATTTCTGCCATTTTTCTGAGATAAATATATGTAATTAGTTGTTATAACCTACCTTACTTTAGTTTGAAATAACTTTCATTCTGAATGGCTAACCTTTGAGATATATGAAGTGTAAACATCCTAAATTGATTTTGGCAAGCATGCCAAAACTCTCACCATAGGCTTATGCAGTAACAGGTTCTGTTAAATTGACTCAGTATGGCCCTTCTGTGTGTCAACAAATGTTTAATAAGTGCATCAATATCTAAGTTAGATATGTAGAATAAAATCTAGGTGAATGTTTTTGTTTTGAAAATTTGATGCTTCATCGGACTATGCAACTTTAAGCCGACTATGCAGCTTTAATAAGTGCACCATTATCGAAGTTGGTTACGTCGGACCAAATCTAGCTAAGTGTTTTGGTTTCGGAAATGTGATGCTTTCATTGGAATATGCGGCTTTAATAAGTGCACAAGAATATTAAAGTTGCATAGTTCGATGGTTTTTGAGTTTCTGTCATTTTCTTAGATAAATATATTAGGTTGCTCGTTATAATCTACCTTACTTTATTTTGAAGTAACTCTTATTTTAAATGGTTCACTTTCGAGATATTTGAAGTGCAAACATGCCAAATTAATTTTGGCAAGCACGCCAAAACTCTGAGTCAATAGGCTTCTGCAGTAACAGGTTCTATTAAATTGCCTCTGTATTCTCTTCAATGTGGTAACAAATGTTTAATAAGTGCATCAGTATCTAAGTTAAACATCTAGATCATTGCTTTGGCTTTGAAAATTCGATATTTTCATCGGACTATGCAGCTTTAAGTTGGTTATATAGGATCAAATTTGTTTTGGTCTCGAAAATATGTTGTTTTCATGGAACTCCGCAGCTTAGTTTAAGTGAAAACTGTTGGGTTGCTTCAATAGTACCCGTGTGTTTTATATGTAGGCATACAAAGACCTATATGTTCACCAGCACCCCACACTTACCCCCACCCCCATCCCCCACCCCATCCTCCATCTAACCCCCACACCACACCAACCCACACCCTACCAACCGACACACCACCCCACCCCACCAACCTCCATCCCACACCACCACCGACCATCCCCCCTCAATCCCCCACCTCACCTCCACACCACACCAAGCCACACCTCACCCCACACCGACCACCACCTCACCCCACCCCACCAACCTCCAACCCACACCCCACACCAATCCCCACACCATCACCAACCATCCCACCCTCAATCCCCCACCTCACACCACACCACCAATCCACACCTCATCCTACACCCTACCAACCTCCACCCACCCCCAACCCTCAAACCCCTGCCTCACCTCCTCCACCCACACCCCACCAACCCCACCCCACCTCACCAACCCGCACCCCCATCACCAATCCCCCACCTCACACCACCCAACCCACCTCCCCCACCCACCCCCATCCTCACCCCACCACCTCCTCCACGCCCTAACCAGGCTCCAGCACCATCTCCTTGCCCTCTGATTGCGGACTGGGACAACAACAAACAGCTTGGCTATAATAGATAATGTGACAGGAGGAGGCAGAGCGCGAGAAGAGATGGGTAGGTGGTAAAGTGGGGCAGGGGGGGGGGGGGGAAGAGAAGAGAAGAGCAGAAAAGAAACGAAGAAAAGAAGAAAGAGAGGAAAAAAGAGGAAAAGGAAAAAGAAAAAAAAAGGGAGAAAAGAAAAAAGAAGAACAGAAAAGAAGAAGAAAAGAAAAAAGAAAAGAAGAAAACGAAAAAAGAAAAAAAGAAAAATTAAAGGTAATAGCAACATAGAGAGTAACAACAAAAATATAATTTAAATAATTTAAAGTTGCAACCTATCACTAGTATGTATCAGGGGCCTGCTGTCACAGTGCCAGCGTCGTCTGCCCCTGCTGGTCTGACATACATGTTGGTGTTGACCCAACCGACACCAGCCGAGCACCCAGCCACCCGCCACTTTTCTGAGAAGCAAAGGAAACAACAAGAGTGGATGGGGATCCCTAAAGTGGCATAAAAGTTGTTACCAGCACAAAGAAAGCCCTGAACTCAGAATAAACACACAAAACACCTTAAACAAATAGAGAGATAAAAACGTCACTGGTGGGATATGAGTGATGGTGGGAGGGTGGAGAGAGGGAGAGAGACTTGGTCCTGTCGCCACCGATTTCGCGAATCGACGTGCCGGTTTCATGTTCCGTCAATATGAATCTCATGAGTGTGTTGCGTGTGATTCCGAACTCAACCGCTTTGTGTTCTCATATTTGCTTCTTGGACCAGAACACCCCCCCCCCCGCCCCGACCACCACCACGATCAACCAACACCCCACCCATCCCTACACCAACTCCCACCCCACCAACCCTCACCCACCAACACATACCTCACCCACCGACTCTCACTGTGATTCCAGACTCAGTCGCTTTCTGTGTTCATATTTGCTGCTTGGACCAGAACATTCCCCCCCCCCCACCACCACCACCACCACCACCAACCAACCCACCCCACACCAACTTCTACCCCACCAACTCCCACCCCCAACCGATACCTCACCCCCCCCCCCAACCCATACCTCACCCACCAACCCTCACTGCGATTCCAGACTCGGCCGCTTTGTGTGTTCATATTTGCATCTTGGACAGTACATTGACCCCCCCCCTACCCAACACCGACCCACACCCACCCCACCCCAACTCCACCCCACCCAACTCCCACCAACCCCTCACCATGTCCCACCCCACAAACCTCCACCCACCCAACCCTACCTCACCCACCAACCCTCACCCCCCAACCATACCTCACCCCCCAACCTCACTCCCCCCCGACCCCAACCTATACCTCACCCACCAATCCTCACTGTGATTCCAGACTTTCTGTGATTGCCGCTTTCTGTGCTCATATTTGCTTCTTGGACCAGTACACCCCCCTCCCGCCTCCCCCCTGGATATGTATAATTCTTTATCTACATTTGGCTTCGCTAACTTTGCTTGTTGGGGTTTTACCTACTCGCAACATCTAAGGTCATATCAGGACGGGCATCGACTTATGATAGCGCACACTAATGGTGACTTTATAGAGCTGCTGCCACACTGGAAAAACTGCGCCACCGGAATGCACCATGACCCAATATCTCACTCAGTCACTAATAGTAGCTAATACTGAGCTAACCAGTCCTTAATGCCGAGCCAGGCGGCAACAAGCATCAATTAGTAGATCGCAACAAGTATCAATTGTTTGACTCGGCCTGGATTCGAACGCCTGATCTTCCATACGGAAAACACAGCGCTTTCACCGATTCGATTCGGCCACTGCACCTGATGCTTCACTAACAACTTGCTTACCATTTCATTTGGAAATAAAAATGAATGTGTGGTACTACTAAATTAGTCCAACAGTGCCCGCGGCGTTGAGTTTTTTTTGGGTCAAACTTGCTTCGGCGCTAATCAGACTGGATTTGTCCCATTCAGGCTGGGGGACCAGGCTAATGGCGTGTAGCGTGGTTTGTGCGTAAAACGCCAGGTGGCGCGAAGATGTGAATTATGTATGCGCACAAGTTCTCTTTATGTACGACCACCTCACACAGGAGGTGTCAACCGTTGACAACATGCTCCGCTTAGTATGCGTGACCATGGCAACGATAATGACGCCTAGGGCAAGCTGTGTGTGTGTGTGTGTGTAAAATTAGTCATCATGAGAAGTTGAGTCATAATTGAAATCAAACACATGTGAACCCCCCACCCCCCACCCGCACCCCCTATTATTAAAAAAAAGCAAAAAATGAGATATACATATAAACGGTTATATCATTTATAGAACAGTATACACATAATAGTGTTGTTTGTTTGTTGGGATTTTACATCCTGGCAACATTTAAGGTCATTGTGAGGATTATACAAATAATATGTATACTATCCTATATATAACAATATATATTGTACATCTTCTTCTTCATTGTGTCCTTCCACCAGTTATCTCAAGGGATTTTCGAGCAGAGGTATGATCTTTATCATGGGACGTGCTCTCGGTGGTGGATGGTGGTAGCAGGATTTGCAATCAGATAGCTGATTCCCAGGGCCGGGATGTGGATGCTCCTGCTGTGGCCTACACTTTTACCGACCCAAGGGATTTTTAACCTCCCACACCACATAGACATGGTATGAGAGCAACCGGCCTTTGATGATGCTGTAAGTTATACACAGAGGTGGAAATCCAAATTGGCAGAGGGGGGGGGGGCACTGGGACTCGAACCACTGACCCTCAGATCAGGCATCCACCACAGAGAACATCACATATTGTAGATAATATGAGGGGATTGATAGTTAGTTGTGTGAATTCAAACTAAGTATCTCAAGGTGACAAATTTTACATAGCTATAAATTTATATATCTATATTAAAATACTTATATGAAATTAACATTATTTTTAAAGGTAAAATATTTATGATGTGAAATATATAAATATATATAGACACACATGTGCATTGTATTTTAAACACCTTGATAGCGCCCCCCCCCCCTAGTACATGATACCCGACTGGGGAGTGGAAGAGGCCCTGGAATTTAATTATGCTCGTGAAGAATCAGATGCGGTGGCTGACTCGGTAAAAACACTGACTTTAAATTTTAACTTCTTTTAATTTCTTCTCACAATTAATAATATTTTTAATTGACCACAAAAAACAACGGAATAATGAAATCTTTCATCCTCCATATTACTCAGCTTAATAATAATATAGAAGCATTTATTTCACTAGTGAGAACCCGTGGGAATCTAATTATACAACGCGGGAAGTGATCTCTTGTACCTGGAGTTCCCAGAAGGGAAAAGACAGAAAAGGGATTTAGAAAAAAAAAAAATTAAATAAAACCACCACATACATTAACTGTTTTATATTTAATAATGATGGTTGTGACGCCTCGATAAAGTGGGAGTCTCGACGATGGAAACAACTAGCACCACCTAGGGGTGGGAGTGTGCGTCACGTGATCAATCACTGATAGGTGGTGTGTGGAATGGGGGTGTGGGAGGGGTGTGGGAACCGATCACCTGCCCCGGACATTGGTCAGTTAAGCGTCTCCATGACAACAAGGTAAATCATGGCCAGGGAATTGGCCTTGCCTGCGTGACGGTGAAAGTTGTGGGTGAATATGATATTCTTGCATCATCTGTCCTCCTGCTGAGGTGTTATTAGGGTCAAGAGGAAGAGAGTAGACTAGATTGAGTAGACAGGTTTACCGTGAAGCTAATGTGGACCCTTCAGTTTGCATAAGTCTCATCAGATGGCGCACCATGCCGGTCCTTGTAATGCTTTGGTTGGATAGAAGCAGTTCCTTCTACTGTCAAGTGTGAGGATTTGGGTGTGTGTGGTGAGGGCACATCGGGATTTAGGGGTGTGTGGTGGGGGCTTAGGGATGTGGTGGGGGTGGGGGTGGGGGTGTGTGTGGTGGGGGTGTAGGTGGTTTGTGGTGGAGGTGTAGGGGTGTCTTGCAGAGGGGCACCTCACAATGTTTAGCATCCAGGGATGAAAGTGATCTCCAGGAAAAAAAGCGGAAATGCTGATATTCTCCCATAGGTCTAACACTGTCAGGGAATCGCGGAAAATTTCCGGAAGTTGTGTTTCATATATATTGGTATATGCTGATAGTGCTGTGCCGTTTGAAGCATGTATAGTAGTAGTATACGCTGATAGTGCTGCGGCGTTTGGAGCATTTATTAGTGGTATTCGCTGCTAGTTCTGCGGCATCTGCACCACATATTAATATAGATCTACGCTGATGGTGCTGCGGGATGGAAAAATCCCGGAAATCCGCGCAAACGCGGAGATCTTTCATCCCTGAGCATCCCTAAACCCCCACCACACACCTACACCCCAACCACACACCACACACCTACACCCCCTCCACACCCCTAAACCCTCACCACACACCCAACACACACCACACCTACACTCCCACCACATCCCTAAACCCCCACCAGACACCTACACCCCCACCACATCCCTAAACCCCAACCACACACCTACACCCCAACCACACACCACACACCACACACCTACACCCCCTCCACACCCCTAAACCCTCACCACACACCCAACACACACCACACCTACACTCCCACCACATCCCTAAACCCCCACCAGACACCTAGACCCCCACCCATCCCTAAACCCCCACACACACCTACACCCCCACCACACCCCTAAACCTTCACTACACATCCAGCACACACCTACACCCCCACCACACACATACCTAGACCCCCACCACATCCCTAACGCCCCCACCACACACCTACACCACCAACACACACACACCTACACCCTTCTATCCAACCATGATGGCCGACTTGGACCGGGAACGGGTGCTGCCACAAAGTGTATAGTGAGAGAACTGGCTCATGAAAGGTCCCCATTGGTGTTAAACATAGTGATCGTTATGGTCCCGTCCTGATATGCCCTTAGATGTTACCAGGACGTAAAACTCCAACAAACAAACAATCTTTATGGTAATTCTATATCATTTAACATGAATTGCAAGACAATATTAATCATGTAATTCAAATCTACTAATAGACATCTGAATTTGGACCTTATCCACCGATCATTGGATATATTATATGTAATTTTATTAAATACATCCGTTTCAAAATGTATTTAATAAAATAAGATTATTTACAAAATAGACATATTTATAGAGGTAAGATGGATGCTCGGCTTTTGGAATATGGAAATTCATAACGAAAGTAACTTCTTATAAAACACATACAATCAGCATTAGCTTCGTTTCAGATCAATGACGATAGATGAAAATAGGTCAAACATAGCCCCACAACTATTATTAGCCTATGATAATGTTTGCTAGATCGGGAAGCTTGAAAATAGCTATAAATTAAGACTACATTTGATACTACTTGTGTGTACTGGGCGCGGTGGCCGAATCGGTAGAGCGTAGGCCTCATGATGCGGAAAGTCGGGAGTTTGGCTCCTGGTCGAGTCAAACCAATGACTTACAAAATTGATACTTGCTTCCTAGCCTGGCTCTCAGCATTAATAGGATAGGCCAAGGACTGGTTAGCTCACTGTTGGGATAATGTGATTGAGTGAGATATCAGGTCATTGTGCCAGTGGCCTGATTTCCCAGTGGGGCAGCACTATAAAGTCACCATGAGTGTGCACTGTCACAAGTCAGTATCCATCCCAATATGACCTTTAGATGTTGCCAGGACATAAAACTCCAACAACCAGCCAACTATACTATTTGTGTTTCACCGGACAGCCTTAAAGCTGAGATTCCTTACACGCAGTATACGGTATGCGGTATGCGAATGCGAATGCGGCCAAAAATCGAAACGCCTTGAAGTCAATGGGCTGCAACCCTTACACGCGGTATGCGAATGCGAATGCGAATTCGAATGCGAATGCGAATGCGAATGCGAATGCGACAACTCGATCGGTCCCTGTAGCGATCGGTGCGGCATGTGGCATGCGGCACGGGGGTGCGAATAGAAAAGCATCAGTCGCATTTGTCCATTGATATAAGGCTGGAGGAGGCGACTGATAATCAGATTTAAACCCTGTAACTACACCAGCAAAGGGTAGCCCCCAGTCTTTAGCCCTGTATCTACACGCATAAAGCTAAGATTCCTTACACGCGGTATGCGGTATGCGAATGCGAATGCAAATGCGGCAAAAAATCGAAAAGCATCTAAGTCAACGGGGCTGATTCCTTACACGCGGTATGCGGTATGCGGCATGCGAATATTGAATCGGTCCATGTAGCGATCGGTGCGGCATGCGAATGCGAATGCTGCTGCGTTTGCCATAGAGAGCAGTGGTGAGGAAACCTGACACTGTGTGTGGGTGTGGGTGTGGGTGAAAGGACCCATCCCGTAATCATGCAGCACGCCGCATGCCGCATGCCGCGACGCATGCCACATACCATGTGTAAGGAATCCTAGCTTAACATGGCTCAGTTTAGCTTGCTCCGAGGGATGTTAGGACCGTCCCAGATTTTGTTGACCGAAAAGGACGGTCCTAACATGGCTCAGTTTAGGATGTTAGGACCGTCCCAATCGGTCATATAGAGTGCAGTAAGGAGTATACTTGTTTATTACAGACAACAAACCGCCGCCCCCCGGGCATCACCAACTCTCCCGCCATCAGGAGAGCCAAACACCACAAAAACAAACTCCTCCGCAAGCTCCGTTCCAACCCCAACCCAGGCACCGAAAGACTAGTCAGCATTGCCACCAAATGGTTGAACGAGCTCATCGCAACCGAAAACGACAGAAAGTGGAAGCTGTGGTGCACCAAAATCTCATTTAACACCTCACTCACACGCCTCTGGCAGAAACTCCACAGCATACAGGGAATCACCCCACGGCCACCCCACGAACCAAATCCACTACAAACAGCTACAAACCAGCTCGCCACCTTCATCAACAGGACAGACCCACAGCTTGGCCTACCAAACACACACCTACAAACCCTCGCCAGAGACACCCCCCAGCGAGAGGAAGCCATCAACAACGCCATAGACCTCCCTTCCGCCCATGGCCTTGACCGCCCCCTCACAAAGACTGAGCTCGGGAGGGCACTCCAACCCCCTCGGAAGAGAACGAGTCCCGGAGCAGACGGCGTACCTACCACGGTCTGGGGGGCGCCTATCCACCCACAACAGGGAAACCCTGCTCCCCCTCCTAGACTCGGTCTACACACAAACAAACATACCTCAATCGTGGAAGGACGCGGTCATCGTCCCCATCCCTAAGAGGGGCCCGGACGAGTTCAGGCCGATCTCACTGCTGCAATCCCTCGGGAAGGTGATGGAGAGGATCGTACTGGGCCGGCTCGAGACCTTCTCCAGCGACCCGGACGGCGGCTTCCCCGAAGAACTTGTCGGGTTCCGAGCCGGGCGTGGCACGCAGCACGCCGTCCTCACCCTCGTCGAGGAGATAGTACGCGCCAGGGAAAGGCGCACTTGCGCGGCTGTTATCTTCCTCGACCTGGAGAAGGCCTTCGAGCTGGTCGACCACAACGTGGTCCTCGCCTCCTTGGTTGAGCTGGGAGTCACCGGGAAGCCCCTGGCGTTCGTCAAAAATTACCTAAACAATAGGCGAGCCAGTGTCCGCTTCCAGGGCAGCACCTCCCCCCTCAACCACCTGAAAAACGGCGTCCATCAGGGGGCTGTCCTCAGCCCCTTCCTCTTTAATGCCGTAGTCGCTGCCCTCATAAGCCGACTGAAAACCGGCATAACTGAACGACGCCTCAAACACGTCAAGATACTCTGCTACGCAGACGACATCGCTGTAGTCTGCTCACGCACAAGGGACGTGGCCCTCCTCGCGGCGGATATCCTCCTCCTACTCAGCAGCTCCTGCTGCGAGCTGGGGCTTAAAATATCCGCGAGCAAAACCAAAGCCATGATGATGTTTGCTGATCAGCCTCCCCACCCCCTCCGTGCCGGGGATTTGGACGTCGACTGGGTGGAAACCTTCGACTACCTCGGAGTCAGGCTCGACCACCAACTCTCCATGAGCCCACTGGTTAAACACCTGACCACCAGAATGAACAAGAGACTTCTTCTAATGACTAGAATCTCCGGGTTCAACTGGGGATCACCAGCTGAAATACTCAGCCTTTTCTACAAACAGGCCGTGCGGGCCCTCTACGACTATACAGCCAACACCGTTTCCTGGATCGGCTACTGCAGAGAGAGCCGCAAGACCCGCCTGCCTCCCAGTAGCACCCTGGCCAAAGACCTCCTCACCCTGGAAAGAGTCCAATACCAGGCAGCGCGACTCATCACCCGAGCTCGCAGGACAACCAGGGTCGAGATACTCCTCCTTGAGGCCGACCTCCCACCACTCCACCTCCGCGGACAACAGCTGCTGGCAAACCACCTCTGCCAAGCCCTGTCCACAGGCCACTCCAGCTTCTACCGCAGCGCAGCCTCCTGCCTTCAAAACGGCCCAGGACGGCGCCTCGGCCTCTCCTGGGGTGCGAAAACGGCAATCCGCACCCTCAAAGGAACACACGTTCTGGCACTCGCTGACATCCCTGACCTCCGGGCAAGACCCCCCTGGTACTCTGTGCCCGTCGAGGTCAGACTCACCAGCCTTTGCTCAGCCCGAGCCAACTACCCTACTATAGTCCTCAAGACCCTGGCACAGGAGACCATTGCCCGGGCCAAGGAGGACTTCCCTCTAGCCACTACGGTTTACACCGACGGCTCGCTCAACCCTAACACTGGCCGAGCCGGGGCTGGCTACTTCCTACCAGATGGGCAGGCTAGACGCCTTATCAGGGTCACGGACTACTCCTCCACCCTCGATACAGAGCTCGCCGCCATCCACCACGCATTGACCCACCTCCGGCACTGCAGCTGCATAGTGGTCACTGACTCACTCAATGCAGTCCGCAAGATCAAGGACCACAGAGCTAACCACTCTCTGGCCACCTTGATCCAGAACACCATCATCACCAGGCATGCAGCTCAACTCGACACAGTGCTGGCCTGGGTCCCCTCCCACATAGGACTTCCCGGAAATGACCAGGCTGACTCAGCTGCTCTGGATGGCTCCCGCCGTCCTGAGATCGACCTCGTCATAGACCACTCCCTGTCCAAGCTCAAAGCCACCCACGCTAGAGCCACTAAAGCCCTGTGGGAGGCTTCCCTCAGCAACATCGCCGTCAGGAACCCATACTCCATCAGTTGGGCCTGGCACAGAAATGTCAGAGCGCGCCTACCAACCCCAATAAACTCTCTGCATCCGTGCAAGAGGCGGTCACGCGCTTCAGGACTGGATACAGGCGGTTCATCGACACCCCTGCATTGCAACGATGTCCATGCGGTGACAAAGTCTTCAACGTCGCCCACGTCTTGGCGTCATGTGTGGCCTTTGACAGGACTGCCATCCGAGACTTCCTTGGCCCACCACACGGCTTGCCTGACACCCGAGCTGCGCTCGCCATCCTCGAGAGACTCTCCGATTCCTCATGGGAGCCACTCGGTAGGTTCTACAACCAAAACTACCACACCTTCGAGATTGTCGGTGGCCCCGAACCCATCACCGACGACTCCGAACCCAATGGCAGCGACAGTGACTGGTAACCACGGTCCCACCCGGGAGCCCCGTGAGGTCCCACCTGACGCAGCCCCCACGCCGGGAGCCCCGTGAGGTCCCACCCGGGAGCCCCGTGAGGTCCCACCAGACGCAGCCCCTACGCAGGGAAGCCCCGTGAGGTCCCACCAGACGCAGCCCCTACGCAGGGAAGCCCCGTGAGGTCCCGCCCGGGAGCCCCGTGAGGTCCCACCAGACGCAGCCCCTACGCAGGGAAGCCCCGTGAGGTCCCACCTGGGAGCCCCGTGAGGTCCCAAAAAAAACCTAAAAAAAACAAACAAAAAAAACAAAAAAAACTCTTACTACCCACCCTCCGACGAGGGCCCGGAGTGCCAGCGCGCCGCCCACTGCCCCCCTGCCAATGACACCGGATCCCGCTTAGATCTCCGGTCGAGGTACAGGACCTTGGACCGATAACGCGTTGCCACTGCCGGGCCACCGCCTCACCACTCAAAAAAAAAAGGTGAAAAAAAAGGTGAAAAAAATAAAATAAAATAAAATAAATAAAAAACGGGCAAGATCCAGCCCCCACACCAGGAGCCCCGTGCGGTCCTGCACACACCCATCTGACGGGCCTCGGTCCCTGCACCCACAACGCCGGTTCCCACTTCGACCACCGACGGAGTGGGTGCCGGGGCCGCTGATCCAGTCACACCCACCACATCACCCCGCTCCAAGACCCACTCGCTCCACCACCCACCCTCCGACGAGGGACGATGACCAATCCACCACCATGGCCTGATACCAATGACGCCGGATCCCACTTCGATCTCCGGCCGAGGTACTCGACCGTGGGCCCAAGAACGTGGCCACTGCCGGGCCACCGCCTCACCACTCAAAAACGGGCAGGATCCAGCCCCCCACACCATGAGCCCCGTGCGGCCCTGGACTCACCCATCTGACGTCCCTCGGCCCCTGCATCCACAACGCCGGTTCCCGCTTCGATCACCGACGGAGTGGGTGCCGGGGCCGCGGATCCAGTCACACCCAACACATCACCCCGCTCCAAGACCTATTTTCTATTTCTCTCTACCACCCTCCCTCCGACGAGGACCCGGATGACCGACCCGCCGCCATGGCCTGCTACCAATGAAACCGGATCCCGCTTCGATCTCCGGTCGAGGTACTGACCGTGGGCCCAAGAACGTCGCCACTCCCGTGCCACCGCAGCGCAAGCCAGCGCACAGACCACCATGCGCCCCCCGCCACCACATGATGGCCTAGCTTCCAGACACCTCCTCTACGAACACCACTTCCCCTACAGAAGACAAGTCTTCAACCAAAGATTGGGCCGATTTATCGGAGCCTCTCTATAATGTTGCAGTTCTGCAACCGGTAACCGTCGTAAGGTTACGAACACCCCATATGAATGAATGAATACTTGTTTATTTATATTTTTTAAATATAGCCAGTCGTGTGCCGCATGCCGCATACCGCGTGTAAGGAATCATGCCATTCGCATACCGCATGCCGCTTACCACGTGTAAGGAATCCTAGCTTTAAGGCTGCATTCCATATACGCGTAATGCGTAATGCGAATGCGAATGCGAATGCGACAAAAAATCGAAACGCCTTGAAACCTATGAGCTACATTCATACACGCGTAAAGCTAGGATTCCTTACACGCGGTAAGCGGCATGCGGCATGCGGCATGCAGCATGCGGTATGCGGTATGCGAATGGGAAGATTCCTTCTACACGGCATGCGGCATGCGGCACACGACTGGCTATATTTAAAACTCTATATGACCAAATATTGCATTTATATCTATGTACCTTTTTGTACATCACATGGGGGTTCCTACCTTTATTATAACCAAATTATAGATAAGTATTCATATGTCTGTGCATATGGTAGCATTTTTAGCTTTCCCATAACCGTCAGTCTCCCGATTGGGACGGTCCTAACATCCTAAACTGAGCCATGTTAGGACCGTCCTTTTCGGTCAACAAAACCATTATTTTGTCTTTATGTGTGCTCTTTCTACTCGTGGGGGTTCCTACCTTTATTATAACCAAATTATAGATAAGTATTAATATTTTAGTGGCTCTGGTAGCATTTTTAGCAACCCGAACCCCCACCACCACCACTACCATATGTTTCCACTCAGCAGCCTTGGAGACTGCTTCCTAACAGGTCCGCGCTCCACCTTGTCCTGGCTGTCCGTAATTATCAGTCGCCTCCTCCAGCCTTATATCAATGGACAAATGCGACTGATGCTTTTCTATTCGCACCACCCTGTCCCGGCTGTCCGTAATTATCAGTCGCCTCCTCCAGCCTTATATCAATGGACAAATGCGACTGATGCTTTTCTATTCGCACCCCCGTGTCGCATGCCGCATGCCGGACCGATCGCTACAGGGACCGATCGAGTTGTCGCATTCGCATTCGCATTCGCATACCGCATACCGCATGTAAGGGTTGCAGCCCATTGACTTCAAGGCTGTCCGTAATTATCAGTCGCCTCCTCCAGCCTTATATCAATGGACAAATGCGACTGATGCTTTTCTATTCGCACCACCCTGTCCCGGCTGTCCGTAATTATCAGTCGCCTCCTCCAGCCTTATATCAATGGACAAATGCGACTGATGTTTCTATTCGCACCCCCGTGTCGCATGCCGCATGCCGGACCGATCGCTACAGGGACCGATCGAGTTGTCGCATTCGCATTCGCATTCGCATACCGCATGTAAGGGTTGCAGCCCATTGACTTCAAGGCATTTCGATTTTTTGCCGCATTCGCATTCGCATTCGCAGATCGCATACCGCGTGTAAGGAATCTCAGCTTAATGCGTAATGCGAATGCGAATGCGACAGAAATCCATTATCCCGATCGCTCCATGTAGCGATCGGTGCGTAATGCATAATGCGTAAAGGTGGTGCGAATAGAAAAGCATCAGTCGCATTTGTCCATTGATATAAGGCTGGAGGAGGCGACTGATAATTACCGACAGCCGGTCTTCGTGGGACGGTGCAAACATGTAGGTTTATGCGGCGGACCTGTTAGGAAGCAGTCTTCATAACAAATATGAATAATGGGACAGTGCCAACATGTAGGTTTATGCGGCGGACCTGTTAGGAAGCAGTCTTCATGAGAAATATGAATAATGGGACGGTGCAAACATGTAGGTTTATGCGGCGGACCTGTTAGGAAGCAGTCTTCATGAGAAATATGAAGAATGGGATGATGCAAACATGTAGGTTTATGCGGCGGACCTGTTAGGAAGCAGTCTTCATATTTGGGACGGTCCTAACATCCCTCAAAGCAAGCTAAACTGAGCCATGTTTGGACCGTCCCATTCTCTGTGTGTGTGTCTCTGTGTGTGTATCTGTGTCTCTGTTGTGTGTGTGTCTGTGGTGTGTGTCTGTGTGTGTGTCTCTGTGTTGCGTCTCTGTGTCTGTGTGTGTGTCTGTGTGTGTGTGTCTGTGTGTGTGTCTCTGTGTGTGTCTCTGTGTTGTGTCTCTGTGTCTGTGTGTGTCTGTGTCTTTGTGTCTCTGTTGCTGTGGGTGTGTCTGTGTGTGTCTCTGTGTGTCTCTGTGTCTGTGTGTATGTCTCTGTGTGTGTGTCTCTGTGTGTGTCTCTGTATGTGTCTGTGTGTGTCTCTGTGTCTGTGTGTGTGTCTCTGTGTGTGTCACACACATAGAGACACACACAGAGACACAGAGTCACACACATTTTTTTTTTATTCATCTTGTTATATACTTCACTGCATAACATGTAGGTTTATGCAGCGGACCTGTTAGGAAGCAGTCTTCAAGGTGGTGCGAACAGAAAAGCATCAGTCGCATTTGTCCATTGATATAAGGCTGGAGGAGGCGACTGATAATTACGGACAGTCGGGACAAGGTGGTGCGAACAGAAAAGCATCAGTCGCATTTGTCCATTGATATAAGGCTGGAGGAGGCGACTGATATGAAATATGAAAAATGGGACGGTGCAAACATGTAGGTTTATGCAGTGGACATGACCAAAGGCTAGCTAAATGACCAAAGGCTAGCATGTACTTTTTATATACTTCACTGCATAACGCATAATGCAATACGCAATACGCATTACGCGTATATGGAATACTGGCATTCGCATCACGCATAACGCGTAACGCATAACGCATTACGCATTACGCGTATATGGAATGCAGCCTTTAGGGCGCATTCCTTACACACGGTATGCAGTATGCGAATGCGACAAAAAATCGAAACGCCTTGAAACCTATGAGCTACGTTCCATACACGCGGTATGCGAATGCGAATGCGAATGTGTTTTTCCGATCGGTCCATGTAGAGATCGGTGCGGCATGCGGCACGCAGGGTGCGAATAGAAACCTGAGTCTGATGCGTCCATTAGTTTAACACTAGGAGATGCGACTGAGCATTACGGAACGGCCTAGAAGGGTGCCGTGTACATAGTGATTAGTGTGTGCTTATAAGGCGGAAGGTGAGAAAGCCGTGAGGGGAAGAGAGAGGAGGGGAGAAAGCCGAGGGGAGGATGGCAGAGGTGATAAAGCAGTGAGGGGAAGAGAGAGGAGGGGAGAATGCCGAGGGAAAGCTACCAGATTCACAGAAATATGAATACTTATCTATAAATTGGCAATAATATAGCCAGTTGTGTGCCGCATGCCGCATACCGCATGTAAGGAATCATGCCATTCGCATACCGCATGCCGCATACCACATATAAGGAGTGGGCCCTTAAAGCTAAGATTCCTTACACGCGGTATGCGGCATGCGAATGCGGCAAAAAATCGAAACGCCTTGAAGTCAATGGCCTACAACCCTTACACGCGGTATGCGAATGCGAATGGGAATGTGAATACTCGATCGGTCCCTGTAGCGATCGGTGCGGCATGCGGTATGCGGCACGCAGGGTGTGAATAGAAACCTGAGTCTGATGTGTCCATTAGTTTAACACTAGGAGAGGCGACTGAGCATTACGGAACGGTCTCACACAGGGGTGCTGAGGGAAACATCTGGTAGTGGTTGTGGTGGGGGACGCTTGCCGTCACGCACAAGGGTGCTGAGGGGAAACATATGGTAGTGGTGGTGGTGGGGGTTCGGGTTGGTAAAAATGCTACCAGAGCCACAAAAATATGAATACTTATCTAGAATTTGGTAATTATAAAGGTAAGAACATCCATGTGACGTACCAAGAGTTACATAGATATACATGCCATATTAGGCCATATACAGTGCAGTATGGAGTATACTTATTTATTTATATTTTTTAAATATAGCCAGTCGCGTGCCGCATGCCGCATACCGCGTAGAAGGAATCTTCCCATTCGCATACCGCATGCCGCATAGAAGGAATCTCAGCTTCAAGCTGAGATTCCTTCTATGCGGTATGCGGCATGCAGCATGCGGCATGCGGTATGCGGTATGCGAATGGGAAGATTCCTTCTACACGGTATGCGGCATGCGGCAGACGGCACATGACTGGCTATATTTAAAAAATAAAAATAAACAAGTATACTCCATACTGCACTGTATATGGCCTAATATGGCATGTATATCCATGTACCTCTTGGTACTGCACATGGAGGTTCCTACCTTTATAATTACCAAATTATAGATAAGTATTCATATTTTTGTGGCTCTGGTAGCATTTTTACCAACCCGAACCCCCACCACAACCACTACCATATGTTTCCACTCAGCAGCCTTGACAACCCCCCTCCCTGACCCTTGTCCCGGCTGTCAGTAATTATCAGTCGCCTCCTCCAGCCTTATATCAATGGACAAATGAGACTGATGCTTTTCTATTTGCACCCCCTGTCGCATGCCGCATGCCGGACCGATCGCTACAGGGACCGATCGAGTTGTCGCATTCGCATTCGCATTCGCATTCGCATACCGCGTGTAAGGGTTGCAGCCCATTGACTTCAAGGCGTTTCGATTTTTTGCCGCATTCGCATTCGCATACGCATAGCGCATACCGCGTGTAAGGAATCCTAGCTTTAGGGTAAATGAGTGTGTGAGGAGAGGGTGAGTAGTGGGTGAGTAGTGGGTGAGTAGTGGGTGAGTAGTGGCAGCAACTCGCTGGTAACCAAACCCAAGCGCAACGGCTAATTAGCACAACGCTCCAGGTACACCCCAGTCAATGCCTCCCCCCCCCCCCTCCCCATGGGATCTCATTAGACCAGACGAAGGACAAAGGGGGGTGGAGGTAGGGGACACAGGGGAGGTGTACACTACAGTAGCGTCCCCCTACCGGACCGGAATTATTTCTAATTGGGTAGTTTCGTATCTGACCCCCCCCCCCCCCCCCTCCACACACACACACACCGCCATCACCACTACCACTACCACTGGCGCTGACCTCCCCCCTCCCCTATAACACCGTAACCAGCATCACCCCACTCCTTCCGCTTCAGCTTCCCCTTCCTTGCACCCAAAACGAGGCTAGCTAGCTAAGCATGTTCTCATTAATATGCATGGTTTGTTTCCGGTAACAACATCAAACATCGACTTCCGGTTGCATCGGACATAAAATCACATCATGCTCGATATCTCCCGAGACGTACCTAGCACAAGGGTGTCACCATTGGGGCACCAGCTCCAAAATTACATATTAATATGTATAAGGGATGCTTAGGGCCGACCCCCCGATATAACTACAGCAAAGTATTTTATGATGACGCATGTATTTTTTTACTCCACTCGAGGTGTTCGATTTGAAATTCTAGCAACTCGGGTGACCCGATTCGCGGTCGTGATAATCGAATACGGCCGTCATTTCCACGGAATAAACTATTAATATTTCATTTGTGCACCCATGTTGATGCCAAATTCTTCTTTATTTCTTTTATTTTTGAATAAAATCTAAGTTTTGTACTGTGCGTATCAGCAAATTCTATGGCAGCGGGCATTTGTTTTGATATATTATTAACCAATAGCAGAGTAGCACGGAGGAACACATACACTGGTCCCAGTGACGTCATCACACCATATATGGAAGGTCTGTAGGGAGGGACCAGTGTACTTGTTCTTGGATTCGGCGTGTGCTACTCTGCGGCGGGGCATCATTAAGGGGTTAGGCCAATCGCTGTCATTCACCCTCTTTGCTGCGGAGCGAAGCTCGACGAGCGATTTCCGTTTCCGTTTGCTGGATTTTTCTCGGTTTCTCGGTACGAGTTTACAAATGGCAGCGCCCATACAGTGCTATTTCCGTTTCCGTTTGCTGGATTTTGGCGAAGTCATGTTCAGTAAGAGTATTGTTTATGTATTTGTATATATATCTACATGCGTTAGTCTTAAGCCTCCCCGTGGGTGGGTCGGTATAATTTATATACAAATGAATATAAAAAAAAAATTAATTATACAAAAGAAATATATATATATATATATACAGATGAACCTGGATCCAATGGACACCGATGCAATGGATTCCGGATCCAACAGACACAATCCGCTAGAGTGAGCTAGGCTCCCACACATGTGTAATGCATACTCACACATAGGCATACTCATTCACACATACAAACATACCCACATAGTGCCATGCACACATAGTGCCATGCACAGAGCCATGCAGGTTTGCTTGTTAAAATTTAACATCCTAGCAACATCTAAGGTCATATACCTATAGATAAAGCAATTCCGTCACTGCAACGGACAAACGGCTTTAACGGACAACTGCTCCCCCCTATTAGTCCGTTGGATCGAGGTTCATCTGTATATATATATATATAACAAAAAAAATTGTGCTGTATTGGACATAGTGAGGTCCCCTAACAAAGACATAACTTATGTAGTTTGCAGAAGCAGAAAGCTACTCAACAAGCACAACACAAACAGTGACTGGTTAGCTCAGTATCAGGATCACCTTAAATGTTCCTTTGGCTTACACAAAAACACCAAAAAGCTAAAAAAAATTATAAAAAATAAAAAATATTCTTAAAAAGCCACAACAAAACAGACTAGGAAAATATGCAACAATTTCACGATAAGTGATTCTTTATATAAAAAAAAATTATAAACAAATATATATAAACAAAAATTAAGGATTAAAAAAAGGAATATTTTCTGAAGAATTACTCGGTGGTGGGGATTAGGTATACTTAACGGATTTAACCACCCACCTATCCATTACCACCCACACCCACACCCACACAGCTGAGATCATCTACAGTAGATCTAGGATGAAAGGGCCTACTATACTAGCGGCAGGGCGGTAACCCACATCCTGTTGCTGCCCGCACACCCACACCCACACCCACACCTACACCCACCAACCGAGACACATACCGTACTCACTCCTCGCTGCTGCCCTGCTCCAAATACAACCACACAACTCAAAATACCCCACACGGGGCAGTGAGGTGGGTGGGCGGGAAGGTGCACGAGGGCGAGTGTGGGTGTGGGTGTGGGTGTGGGTGTGGATGAATGTGGATGTGAATGAGGATGTGTGTGGGTGTAGGTGTGGATGAGTGTGGGTGTGGATGAGGATGTGTGTGGGTGTGGATGAGTGTGGGTGTGGATGAGGATGTGTGTGGGTGTAGGTGTGGATGAGTGTGGGTGTGGATGAGGATGTGTGTGGGTGTAGGTGTGGATGAGTGTGGGTGTCTATGAGGATGTGTGTGGGTGTGTATGAGGATGTGTGTGGGTGTGGATGAGTGTGTGTGGGTGTGGATGAGTGTGTGTGTGGATGAGGATGTGTGTGGGTCTGGGTGTAGGTGTGGATGAGTGTGGGTGTGGATGAGGATGTGTGTGGGTGTGGGTGTAGGTGTGGATGAGTGTGGGTGTGGATGAGGATGTGTGTGGATGTAGATTAGTGTGGGTGGGGATGAGGATGTGTGTGGGTGCAAGTGTGGATGAGTGTGGGTGTGGATGAGTGTGGGTGTGGATGAGGATGTGTGTGGATGAGTGTGTAGATGTGGAT
>JASIRB010003307.1:0-85197 GCA_030323885.1 Branchipolynoe longqiensis | reverse complement strand
TCCGTGTGAAGTTGCCGCTAACGGCCAGCTGTCTTCCCACGGCTCAGTACTTACTGTTAGGGCGTCCTAAGCGGCGGAGCGCCCTAAGACGTGTTGCTCTCTCGATAGCTAATCCAAAAGTGACGAGAGCTCGATTGATACACTATCCTATAGCGGTTGGCCTTGTGGCCTAATTACCATTATAATAACAATATAACCAATGATAACAATATAAACAATAAGAATAATAGTATAAATAAGAATAATAGTATAAATAAGAATAATAGTATAGACATTCACAATATAAACAATACAAATAATAACAACAACAATAATAACAACAAAGACACTAATAATAAACACTAATAACAAACACTAATAATAAACACTAATAATAACACTAATAATAAAAACTAATAATAAAGACAAATCATAAAGACTAATAATAAAGACTAATCATAAAGACTAATAATAAAAACTAATAAAAACTAATAAACACTAATAATAAACACTAATAATAAACACTAATAATAAACACTAATAATAAACACTAATAATAAACACTAATAATAAACACCAATGATAAATACTAATAATAAACACTAATAATAAACACTAATAATAAACACTAATAATAATAACACTAATAATAATAACACTAATAATAATATAAACAAAAAAAATATAAACAACAATAATAGTATACACACTAATATTTAAACAAATTAATATTTCAGGTATATTCCAAGATGAATAACTGGATTATAATAGTGTTCTGTAAAAACACATTTCTGATACTGTTGTTGCTGGTAGTTTAGCTGATATGTTGAATAAAGATTGTTGGCGAGAAATTATTCGCAGGAAAAGACTGCAGTTGTAAGCAGGGGGAAATTTACAGACCGGATGTTGCACAAAAGGCGCGTCGCCTCGCCTCGTTTCGCGCCTCTCACGCCCCACTAAACTGCTACAATGACACAAAATAGAAAGCTCCCTCAGAGGTGCTGCTATTGTTGGGCGTCTGTAGAGTCTTGTGTGCGGAGGTGTGTAGTGGGGGGGGGGGGGGTCGACATTATGGGTCAGTCTGTCTGGATTGCCAAGCCAACTTCCGGTTTGTGAAGGTAATCTGTTTGAAAACGGATGAAGGATCTTACCATCTCTATTTAATTAGCAATGGCAGTGGTTGGTTTGGAGGGGGCGGGATAGTCAGTCGACTGGTATATTTCCTGGAATTAAGCACTGTGGATGTGCATACTTATAAATATGATATAATTTTAATAATTAGATATATATGCATATTTCCCCTCCCGCTGAAACTGACCAGACGGGATGGCCGAATGAATTGAGCGACCCTGTCCCCTTTGGTAGATCATGGAATTCGAACCCACGGGTTCGAACCCTGGTTGAGTCAAACCAATGACATGAAAATCAATGCTTGTCGCTTCCTACACAGGCGCTCGGCAGTCAATTTATAATTTGTTATTTGAACGTAAATATGTAAGTCAATCAAAAATATTTGTTGTTATTAATATATTTTGTAATCTATTAAACCTACCCCCCACATAAAAAAAGGCAGGCATGACATCAGCTGTGCTGCTGCCCATCGACTTCTTTTGGAGATCATAAGAAAATACTGGGGGGTTTCGGTCTTAGAAACAGCTAAGCACACAACGGTGCAGCAATCGACTTCTGATAGTGGATACTCCTGAATAATTAATAGTGCTGCCTCACAACAATACCAGGTGAGCGAGATAATGGAATGGTATAATGTGATATAATTTGCACCAGTTACTGCCCGATTTGGGGCTTCAGACTTTTATCAAAGAGAAGAACTTGTATCAAATATAATAGAACGGTATGTGTCAATTTCTCCAGCTCCTCGTGTGATATGCTTTCTACTTGTCTTAGCATCAGAAGCAAAGTTCTGGCTTCATTCAGAGGCTCAATTATTATATACATAATCAATTACATAATTCATGTAAACAATATCAATAGAAAAACATGTGTTCATACCTGTACCTTGACGCCTTGACACCTTGACACCATGATACTTGATACCTTGATACCTTGATACCTTGATACCTTGATACAGTATTTGGTAGGCTGATTGCCTGTTGTTATTCCACTCCTACAATAAATAACTTTTACTACAGACAATTATGGTAATCTGTATCATTCTTAAATCCAAAATTTGTCGAGTCGGGACTTGAAGCAGTTCATGGTTTTGGGTGTAGACAACAGATTCAGGGACGGAGTTCCATGTATCCTCAATCCTGTGGCTGAAGCTGCATTTCCTCAAGTCTAGACATCATCTTTAAAAAAAACATTTTTTAGCTATTACCACGGGTCGTGGTTGTTGTTGGGAAGCTAAACAAGATGGAGGAGTCAATACGATCTATACCTGTTGCGATCTATATCTGAATACTATTCATAAATGTAATAATATATGCACAAATTACCAAGAGTTTACACATGGAATATATATGAAATAAGACACAGAGTTTCTGCTGCCCCTTCATAGCAGTTGTGTATGTGGGCAAATGTGACCCTGCCAAGGTTGGAGATATGAGGGGAACTTCTAGCATTAATCGCATCACTAGGTGATAACTTAGATCTGATAGCACTCTCTGAAATAGGAACCAAAAACATACTAAATAGAGAAAAGGAACTGAACAAACTTGGATATGAATTTAAACACAAATCACCTAGACTCTCTAGAGGAGGAGTAGGCCTAATATACAAGAATATATATAAAGTAATTGACAGAGATGACCTAATCATCGAGCCCCAAAAGATCAATAACCAAAACTTAGAAATAGAAAACATATGGCTTGAAACTAACTTTCCAAATAAAAAGGATGACTACATAATAGGGGTCATCTATAAACACCAAGGCAGTAGTGTTGAATGCCTCAAACACTTCACTGAACAACTTGAAAACAACATGAAGAAAATTAATTTGGAAAACAAAAAGTGCATAATAACGGGGGACCTAAACATTGATGGACTAAAAATAAAACAGAATAACCATGTCAATAACTTCTTTGGAACAGTACTTGAGCAAAACTTCATCCCCACCATCACATTACCAACCAGAATAGTAGACTACCAAATTTCACTTATTGATCATATACTAATAAATGCCAATGTAATAAAAAGTAATCAGAATATATCCACAGGAAATATTTACTGCGATATCACTGACCATCTACCCAACTTTATAAAAATTCAATCTCACAACCCCATTAAAAAACAGGACAGACCCATCATTAGAATATTTGGGGAGAAAAACATGGCTAAATTCAAAGACCTTATTGAAACCTCAGACTGGAAAGAATACTACAAAGCAACTGAAGTAAACAAAGCCCTAACCATCTTCTACCAGATTTATAACACAGCATTTAATGCAGCTTTCTCACTAACAAAACTATCAAGACAAAGAGCAAAAGATAAAAGATGGATTACATCAAGCCTTAAAACTTGTATAGCAGTAAAAGATAGATACTTCAAAACATACAAACTCAACCCAACAGCTGAAAACCGAATAAAACACACAAAATATAAGAATATACTAATCACTTGTCTACGATCAGCAGAGGAAGGCTACTATAAAGAACTAGTCAGTAACGAGAAGCACAACCTTTATACGCTCTGGAAAATCTTTGGAGACATCATCAACCCACATAAAGCAAAAATGAAAAATCAAATTGACAAGCTAATCTATAACAATAAAACAATGACAAACAATGAAGATATCGCCAGCACATTAAATGAACACTTCTGTTCAATTGGTGAATAACTTGCAGCAAAACACACCAGTAATAGCATAGCACACAAGCAATATCTTAAACACCCAAATTCACATAGTTTTTTTCTTAGTCCCACCAATGAACAAGAAACCCTAGAAGAAATAAAGAAACTAAATCCTAATAAGTCAAGCGGACATGACAATATCTCGCCAAAAATAAGCAAAGAGTGTGACACTCTACTCGCACCATCTATCTCCCACATAATAAACCTATCATTTGCAAATGCTACTGTTCCTGAAAATCTCAAAATTGCAAAAGTAATACCCATCCATAAGAAAAATGAGAAATACCTAGTTGATAACTACAGGCCAATCAGCCTACTCAGTACCCTAAACAAATTAATGGAAAAACTAATGTACAAAAGAGTTTACCAATTTCTTAACAAATACAAAATATTATACAAATACCAATTGGATTTAGAGAGAATCACTCAGCAATAATGGCTCTGACTGAAATCTTAGACAACATACTACAAGACCTTGAAAATGGGAAACATGTTGCAGGAGTCTACTTAGACCTGAGCAAAGCATTTGATACCGTAGACCATGACATCCTACTCTCGAAACTTAGGCACAACGGAATTCGAGGCCAGGGACTTAAATGGTTTGAGAGTTACCTAAGCAATAGAAAGCAATTTACATACATAAACGGTAAACGATCCAAGCTAAACTCAATCAGCAATGGTGTCCCCCAAGGTTCTGTCCTGGGACCTCTCCTATTTTTGATCTACACAAATGATATAGTCAACTGTACAAAACAAGATGTCAAAACAAGGTTATTTGCAGATGATACCAACGGCTTCATAACCTCAAATTCACCCAAACAAGAAAAACATTCAATTAAAACATTCCTTTCAGACATATTTACATGGTGCAATGATAACAAATTAACAGTAAACCTGAACAAAACATGCTACACAATATTTAAAAGCAGAAGTACAACCATTCCTGATTACCTAAACAACATAAAGATAAACAATTACACAATAAAGAGAGTCCCTTCTGTGAAATACCTAGGTATAATTCTAGATGAGAACCTCAACTGGGATGAACGTATTGATGACTTAAATAATTCAATAATTAAAACGGCTAACTCATTTAAAATAATCAGACGACGGGTACATGAGGAAAATAAAAAATTACTATACTATGCATACGTTTACTCCAAAATCCAGTATGGTATAGAGGTGTATGGGAGAGCCAAATCATCAACCTAAAAAAGGTACAGACACAACAAAACAGAGCCTTGAAAATACTGTATAGCAAAGACTATCTCACCCCAACTAAATCACTTCATAAAGACCTGGACTTACTTATGGTAACTGACATTTATAAAATATACATTGCAAAATTTGTTTACAAGCAAAAGAATGGCCTCCTCCCTGAAATATTTGATAATCTCTTCAAAGAAAACAATCAGGTCCATTCCCATAACACACGACAGATAAATAACATACATCACAAACAAACTAGAAACAAATATGGCAAAATAACAACTGAAAACCAAGGAACCAATATCTGGAACTCAATACCAGTAGAGATTAGAAACCTTCAAACTTTGAAAAACTTCTGTAAAAAACTAAAGATAAGCTATCTCAATGCATACTAAATCGATTACCGGTAAAGAATATATATAATACCCCTATTAACATACATGCAAAATAACTACTGATACTGCATGTGAGTACATGAATCCATGACACAATATCCATATAATATTCCTATCATTACTTTGTTTCTTACTAACTGTGAAGAGACGCATCAGTAGCTCATCATAAACATTAGTTAAAAATGTAGCTTAGGTTTAATAATTTGTTATTGTCATCACTTATTCATTCACATCATGGAGACCAGCTAGATAAGCATCGCTTTTCTGGGATCCTTTCTGTCTGTAAGGAATTTGTATGCATTTATTGTATCACCTCAATTTATTGTAAACATACCTTGCAGAGAGTTAAAATAAAAGAATTGAATTGAAATTCCTTATACGCGGCATGCAGCATGCGAGTATCGTATATGCGGCATAGATATATGCCAACCCCCAACATTTGTTGGGGTTTTTCCTCGAAATTGAAGGAACAGTATTGGTTTCTATGGCAAACGCAACAGCATTCGCATTTGCATGCCGCACCGATGGCTACAGGGACCGATTCAGTTGCCGCATTCGCATTCACATTCGCATTCGCATTCGGGGGTATGGAAGTACCCCTATTCACTTAGATGCTTCTCGATTTTTTGCTGCATTCGCATTCGCATGCCACATACTGCGTGTAAAGGCTACATTCCTTACATGCAGTATGCGGCATGCGAATGCATCAAAAAATCGAAAAGCATCTAAGTCAATGGGGGTGATTCCATGTGTTCGAATGCGAATGCGAATGCGGCAACTGAATCAGTCCATGTAGTGATCGGTGCGGCATGCGAATGCGAATGCTGCTGTGTTTGCCATAGAAAACAGTGTTAGAGAAACCTGACACTATGTGTGGGTGTGGGTGTGGGTGTGGGTGTGGGTGTGGGTGTGGGTGTGGGTGTGGGTGTGGGTGTGGGTGTGGGTGTGGGTGTGGGTGTGGGTATGGGTGTGGGTGAAAAGACCCAACCCGTTCGCATGCCGCATGCTGCTTTCGCATTTGCATTTGCATTTGCATTTGCATTTGCATTTGCATTTGCATTTTCATTTGCATTTGCATTTGCATTTGCATTCGCATTCACATTCGCATTCGCATACCGCGTGTAAGGAATCATAGCTTAAGGAATCATAGCTTAATGCTCATCCCAGATGTTGGGAGGAAGTAGGTGGTCCTCAGGAACCTGTTGACACACATCCACCAACATAAAGGTGGGGGGGGTGGGGGGCGGGGGGGTGCTGGAGCTCGGAGGGGGGTAGGGTTAGGGTTAGGGGGGTGCCACGCCATTTGTTATCCTGCTGAGGGATGGGCGTTGTCGTTAAGGGTATGGGGGGCGTGGCCTGATCTGACAGTGATTAGGTATTGTTGGCAGTCAAAGTGAGATGCCCCGCACAGACACTCGGACACACAGACACACAAGGACACACTGACAAACACACACACACACACACACACGCAGACACACACGGACGGACACATATACACACACGGACACATAGACAAAACGTGTACAGGCAGACACACAAAGACACACAGCTACATACAGTCTCACAGACAAAGACACACACAGACCCACACGGACACACGCAGGGACACAGGGTGAGGGGGCGGGCGGGAGGCATAGATGGGGTGTAATGACGTCACAAGACAACTTTCGGGGCCCATATTGGATTACATACAGAAGGCTTGCAACTGCCTACACTGTGCTTATTTACTAATTTGTTGGTTTATTTGTCACTGTTTTGAGCAGTTTGGCCTCAGAAGTTGTTGCTAAAGTGCTGTAAACTTCCCAGAACCTCCCAGAACAGTAGAAAACTCTGTTTTACTGCATATGCATGCATTCACAACATGGCTAGGGAGGGTGCTCGTAATCCAAGATGGCTGGCCGCTGACTGCTGAGTAATGACGTCACGTGCACTCCCTCTATTGGGCTGCCATGCAGAGAGGCAAGAACAATGTCTTCACAATACGTCAATTCCAAGACACCAGCGTCCGTGTCGAACCAGCGACCAATCAGATCCCTGGGCACGGTCAGGTTGGGTAGATACTCCCGCAGCGCCGTCTTGTGGACAGGACTACTAATACTATTACTAAACAACTTCTTAGAATGGCTATGGGCTATGGGCTATGGGCTATGGGCTATGGGCTGTGTGCTGTGTGCTGTGTGCTGTGGGCTGGGGGCTGGGGGCTGAGGGCTGGGGACTGGGGGCTGGGGGCTGGGGGCTGGGGGTTGTAAATACCCAGAATGGAAAGAAAAACTATTCAACAAAATAAATCAAATCAGATACAAATTTTGTTTATAAAAATCATTTTAGCAAATAAATTAAATCAGATCAAAAGCATGTCTAATAATACAAGTATAAAGGGGAATAAGAGTTAATTATATTTTTTTAGTTAGTGTTTTATGTTTCAAACAAGAGCTGAGATGAGCTGAAACTAGAACATTTCATAGCTTCACCCAGTGTATTAGCATCTGCCATGTGCTTCTCGCGGGTTTGTTTTGCTTTGACGCATCCCACAATGCACCGTGTGGCTGGAATGGTGATGTAGTCTATTGCCAAGTCCCTGTTGGTTCCTGTGACCTGTTACTGGATTCAAACCAGGGGAAGGCGTTCTCTGTGGTGGAGTGGTTAGAGTGTCTGACTTTTTTCTAGGTCAGACTCCTAATCTGAGGGTTGGCGGTTCGATTCCCCATGCCCCCAGCTCTGCCAATTTGGATTTCCACCGCTGTGTATAACTTACAGCATCATCAAAGGCCGGTTACTCTCATACCATGTCTATGTGGTATGGGAGGTTAAAAATCCATTGGGTCGGTAAAAGTATAGGCTCGGGCTTTCTATCGACCAGCAGTGGAATGAGGAAGACCAGTCGTCTATGACTGAAATTTTCCCTGCTTAAACAACTAATGGACCAAAAAATAAATTAAAAAAATAAGGCTCAGTGTTTGCACCAAGCTGGTTGCTGGCCGTAATCTGAGCTCCCCACCTCCCTCCTCCAAATCCTCCAGATCCCAGGGGAATGCTTAATTGGGTCGGCGGACGGGATGGATTAGCCGCCCAGCGCCCATTTCCCTTGCAGGAGGTTCTGTATTGAAATGAATTTGAGAGACAAATGGCACCTGTCACACTGCCTTGCGCCGTGTTGGGAATTAGCAGGATGTTGGGTGGTTAGCTACGTGGCAGGATAGCGTGACTGAGTGGATTATTGTGTCATGAAGCCATTGACACATGATACCTCGGTGGGAAGGCACTGTGAAACCGGACAGAAAGTTTTGCTGTTTACAAGTCAGCTCAACGTCACTAGGTAGCGGTACTGCGAACCCGGGTTCTAACCCTGGCCGAGTCAAAGCAATGACATACAAATTTGGTACTTGTCTTTACCTGGCCTTGCACACAATATTGCTAGGATATGACAAAGAAGTGTGGGATGGGGGGAGGGCCAATTATTTATGGTTGAAATTTCCTCACCCAATCAACAAATATAATAATTCATATTTAGCACGCACACACATACATATATATAATTAATAGGAGTTAGATAGCAGAAATTGTCTAGGTTTTTTATATGGATTTGCTGAAGAGGGGATAACTTTATGGAGTGTAACTGTTTTGTTGGCTGTACATAAACACGCGAATATATTTAAAGCTGCATATTCCGATGAAGCATCAAATTTTCAAAATCAAAGCAATTACCTAGATTCGATTCTACATATCTAACTTAGATACTGATGCACTTATTAAGTATTTGTTGCCACATAGAAGGGAACACTGAGTCGATTGAATAGAACCTGTTACTGCAGAAGCCTATGGTATCAGAGTTTTGGCAAGCTTGCCAAAATTATTTTCACATGTTTGAATTTCAAATATCTCAAAAGGTAGCCATTTCAATTAAAAGTTACTTCAATCTAAAGTAAGGTAGATCATAATGATCAATTTAATATATTTATCTCAGAAAAATGTCAGAAACTCAAAACCATCGGACTATGCAACTTTAAGCAATCTGAGGATAATGTGACTTAGTGGGATATCATCAAGTCATGATGCTGACCTGATTCTCCACAAGGGCAACACTACACTATTTGCACTGTTATAAGTCGATACGCGTCCTGAGTTGACCTTAGATGTTGGTACCATGTTTGTTTGTTCTTTTACATCCTAGCAACATCTAAGGTCATATCAGGACTAGTACTGAGTTGTGGCAGTGTTGCACACTCACAGCAACCTTAAAGTGATGTCCCACTGCGAGACCAGGCCACCAGCACCATGCCCCATGCATGTCACATTATCCTGATACTGTGCTAATCAGACCTTATTCTCTCCTATTAATGCCAAGGACCATGCTAGGTAGCGACAAGTATCAATTTTATAAGTCATTGGGTTGATTTTGGCTGGGATTCCAACTCGCGACCTTCCACATGGGCGTCCCAGTGTTATCAAATACACAAGCAAACAAGTTCTGCTTTTATTTATTTTGTTAAAATAATTTTTTTATGGGGTGTTTATGCGGTCGTTGGATTGCCCAGTATTATTAACATGATTTGCTGGCAACATTGTTTGTTTGTCGTTGTTTTACATCATAGCAACATCTAAGGTCATATCAGGACGGGTACCGACTTGTGACAGTGTGCACTCATGGCGACTTTGTAGTGCTGTTCCACTGGGAAACCAGGCCACCGGCACCATGACCTGGTTTCCCACTCAGTCACATTATCCTGACACTGAGCACACCAGTCCTTGCCCTGTTCTAATAATGCTGAGCGCCTGGCTAGGAAGTGACAAGTATCAATTTTTAAGTCATTGGTTTGACTCGACCAGGGTTCGAACCCACGACCCCACGATCTACCAACATGGGAGAAGGGGGCACTAACTCATTCGGCCATCCCGTCTGGTCGGCAAAATTGTTAGCTGTGGATTTCTAGTTTTTAAATGTTACTTGAAAGGATATATATGGAGTCACCTGGTTACCTAGGGCTTTCTTCTTGGCGGAGTGGTTGGGAGGGAAGGGAATGGAATGGAAGGGGGCGGTACTCAACAAACCCAACAAACAAGCTCTGAACCCCCCCCCCCCCCCACCTCTACTCTCATCCCGACCTCCCCCCCCCCCGCCGCCCCACTTCACCCATCTCCCCCAGGGTTATGAGTAACTGTAACTGATGCCTGGCAACACTTGAGAAGGAACCAGTCGATTTAAATGGAGCCCCAGCAGTGTTCAGACCCCTGGATTAATTAATTGCCAGTGCCATTGATCTTTTTGTGAACACTTTTCTGAGAAAATGACCATTTTGAGGATCCTGACTATTATCATCCAGGAAAGAGACTGAAAAATTCATATTTTTAAAACTTTGTTGTTATTGAAGTGTTGTTCAAAGGCAACTACATGTATATACAACTACATGTATATACAACTACATGTATATACAACTATATGTATATACAACTACATGTATATACAACTATATGTATATGAATACATCTGTGTTGTGTACATGACTTAAACTTTCAGGGTTTTATGACTTGGCAACGTGATGGTTAGTTGTTGGAGTTTTATGTCCTGGCAAATTCTAAGGTCATATCAGGAGGGGCACCGACTTGTGACAGTGCACACTTTTGGGGACTTAATAGTGCTGCTCCATTGGGAGTCCAGGCTGCCAGTACCACAACCTGCTATCCCACTCATTCACATTATCCTGAGACTAAGCCAACCAGTCCTTGCCCTATCCTAATAATGTGGTGTTCTCTGTGGCGGAGTGGTTAGACTGTCTGACTTTTTTCTACATCAGACTCATAATCTGAAGGTTGGCCCCCACCTCCGCCAATTTGGATTTCCACCGCTCTGTATAACTTACAGCATCATCAAAGGCCGGTTGCTCTCATGCCATGTCTATGTTGTCTGGGAGGTTAAAAATCCCTTGGGTCGGTAAAAGTGTAGGCTCAGGCTTTCTATCGACAAACTGTCTAATGGTGAAAACAAGTCTAGTCAGACTTATCCATGATAGGCAGTATAAATCTTCAAGAAAAAGAATAATGCTAAGTGCCTGGGTAGGAAGTGAGAAGTATAAATCTTGATGTCTTCGGTTCGATTCGTCCAGGGTTGAATCCCATGATCTACCAAAGCGGGAGATGGACGCTCGACTCGTCCGGCCATCCCGTCTGGTGGGCAACATGATATCGAACACTGGCCGAGTCAAACCAATGACTTTAAAAATGTATACTTGCCGCTACCTAGCCTGGGACTCCGCATTACTAGGATAGGGCAAGGAGCAGTAGAACGAGGAAGACCATATTTCCCCTGCTTAATCAACTAATGTGCCAAAAACAAAAAATTCTGGCTAATTTTGTTGGGGCAATATGATCCCACCGATGAAGCTAATTCTCGATGATGGAAAGGAAAAAGAGGGAATGAGTCAAATTGTTATCAATACTCCGAAGTGGTAGGTCTCAATGGCGATCAGTCATCTAGGCAGTAAGTATAGCGCGCAGATCTCAGCACGCCAGATGATCGGAATGGAATGGCTGAAGGGGGAGGAAATGGGATAGTCGGGGATGGTTAATCTTAGGTACCCCCCCCCCCCCCGCCCCCCCACCCTCCCAAACACACACTGTATTTGTGACAGTGCTGCTAAGCAACTCATTAGAAAAAAACCCGTGTCGGAAGGCTGGGTAATGCTTAGTTCACATATCATGCTGCCGCCGTACCGTTCTGCGATCTGCGGATGGGATTTTTATAAATTGGACAGTGTTGCGGTCTGTGGTAGAAATGTTCACAAATCTTAAGGTTTCTTGCGGTGGCCGCATGATTGAAGTCACCGTACGGCCACCTTGCGATCCTATACGACGGCGTTGCGGCCTGCGGCCTTGTGATTTCTGAAAAAAGTTTAATGTCAAGTTAAACAAATCATTAAAAAAACTGTATGCCACACGGCTTTGCCAATTTGGCGACTTAGAGTAGATCTACGGCTGCCACAAACAAGCCACAGGCCATTTGTGACTTAGGCATTATAGAAATCACCGCACGATTTTGCAATCTAATACATAAAATATATCGTCCAAAAGCTTATCTCTTGTGGTCTTTTTACATTTTGGTTTAGTAGGCCTAATTAATTTAAGACATTTTGTAGATTAATAGATCTTAAAGTCAAATCGATAACTTTCAGTGGCCGCTACCTTCTTATTTTCTTCTTTTCCTTGCATTCTCTTCCAATTCTTCAACTCTATGCCAATATAGATAGATCTAAAGCCCCAGTCACACCTACCCGGACGAGCCCCGGATTTTTTAGCCGGACCACCCCCGGACCAGTCGCCCAGACTGTCCAGGACAGCCCCGGATAAAATCACTATTTTGGTCCCAGGTCTAGCCCCCAGTCTAGCTGGCCCACCCCCAGACTACCCGGTGTACCCACGGAGTAGTCACGGATCAGTCCCGGACTGGAAGTGGACTTGCTCCTGCTATATATATACAAAAACGGGGCTCATCCTGGACTGATCTGTGGTAAACTAGACTATCCATGGCGATCCGTGGCTGATCCGTGCTCATCCGACTTGTCTGGGTCTTATCTGGGCAGTCCGGTAGTGGTCCGGGGCTATGTCGGGGCTAGTCCAGGGCTGGTCTGGGTTGAACCGTGGCTAAAACGTGGCTCATCCGGGGCAAAACAGCCCTGGACTGCCCTGGACTGGCCCGGATGTGGCACGGACTACCCCTGGTCCACACCAGGACTACCCCTGGATTACCCCCGGATCATCCCAGACAATGCTGGATCAAGCCCGGATCACAAAATCCCCCGGACTGCCCTGGATGTTTTAAACATTTTAAAACATCCAGGGCAGACCCCGGACGAGGCCGGACCAGCCATGGATCACCAAGGACCAGCCACGGATGAGCCACAGATCACGGTAGATTGCCACGGACCACGCCGGATCATGGTCCAGGGCTCGTCCGGCCCCTGATCCAGGTAGGTGTGACTGGGGCTTAAACATTGCACGCTAGAAACACTAACTCTCGGCCTACAGCTTGTTTGTAGTTAATTCCTACTGAAGTAATTTAGTTATCTGGATTTGGGCAGAGTGGTGCCCATTCACCCATAATTCTCTGGATGTGAAGCTATTATCTAAGTTAATCCATAGCTGACCATTTCCTGATTTTCAGCGCTAGTTTAAACGATGACGTTTAGGCGACATGACTCAGAGGCAGTTCAGTGACATTTCCGTCTGCCCGTCATCGTGACGTCATCGCGCGACTGGGAAAGCCTCCGTGTGGGAAATGACGTAATAACGCACCCAAAACAGGGGCCCTGAATGTGACTCATTGGCTCGTCACTCTCCAAGCACAGGTTCGCGGGTGTTAAACCGCACAACATTGTGTGGTTAGTAGTGAGGTTATCTGTGTGTGTGTGTGTGTGTGTGTGTGTGTGTGTCTGTGTGCGCCAGCCCATGTGTCTTGGGTTCTACGAGGGTTGTGGGGGGAGAGTGTTGCCACCTGTTCCTGTTATTTTACTACAGATTCTCCGCGGCCGAAAAAGGGCGGGAACGGTTGGTTGTGATGGGGATGGGGGTGGACAGTTTGACAGGTTGCCAACTGGATTTCCTTTATTTTATTTTATATTTTTAATCTAATTTTGTTTCTATTTTGATTTGTTTTTGATTGACATTTGCTATAAGCTAGGGATGAAGCATTGTAAAATTGTATGGCATATGCTGCTGTAGTTTATGGAATGTTGTTAATTGATCATTTATTTCGAAGACTTGAATCCTAAAGCTAAGATTCCATATACGCGGAATGCGAATGCGAATGCGAATGCGAATGTGAATGCGAATGCGAATGCAAATGCAAATGCAAATGCAAATGCAAATGCAAATGCAAATGCGGCAAGTTGATCGCTACATGAACCGATCGGTGCGAATGCGAATGTGAATGTTATGTGAATGTTGCTGCGTTTGCCATCGAACAAACAGGAACGTTGAGTTTCCTTCACAAATTTGTAGAAAAAGAGACCAAAAATCACATCGATATCTATGCTGAATTCATACACCGGATACTACATACCCCGTATATGGAATCTTAGCATAAAGCTTCTACAACTTCGTGAAGAAAAGTCAAAGTTACTATTGTTTTCTATGGCAAATGGGGCAGCATTCGCAATGCATTTGCACCGATTGGTCCTCGTAGTGAGCCACTTGCCGCATTCGCACTGATTGGTCCTCGTAGCGATCCACTTGCTGCATTCGCATTCGCATTCGCATTCACATTCGCATTCACATTCGCATTCGTATTCGCAATGGCAATGGCAATGGCAATCGCAATCGCATTCGCATTCGCATCCGGACATGTGGAAGCACTACTGTGTGTTTACATACTTTCCCATTTTTTGCTGAATCTGCATTCACATTCACACACCGCATATCGCGTATATGGAATCTTAGCTTTACTCTCTATTGAACTCCAAGGACTCATGGGGTTATTTACTCCTACCACCAATGATGTCCATGTATGTCCATATATAGAGGTAGCTATCTCTGTATGTATATAGAAGAAACATCTCTCTATGGACATCACTCTATGGACATCACTCTATGGACATATCACTCTATGGACATCACTCTATGGACATCACTCTATGGACATCACTCTAATGACAGCACTCTATGGACATCACTCTATAGACATCTCATTATAGATTACTCTCTATAGACATCCCTCTAAAGATATCTCTCTAAAGACATCCCTATAAAGACATCCATATAAAGACACACCTATAAAGACATCCATATAAAGACATCCATATAAAGACATCCATATAAAGACATTCATATAAAGATATCAATATAAAGACATCCATATAAAGACATCCATATAAAGACATCCATATAAAGACATCAATATAAAGACATCCATATAAAGACATCTATCTATAGACATTTTTCCATAGCCATCTCTCTATAGACGTCTCTCTCTAAAGAGATTCCATCGGTATATTTGACTGATATCCCTCTATAGATTCCTTCATGGATATTTCTTCATGGATGTCTCTTCACGGATATCTCTTCATGGATATCTCTTCATGGACATCTCTTCGTGGATATCCCTTCATGGATATCTATCTCTTCATGGATATCTCTTCGTGGATATCTCTTCATGGATATCTCTTCACGGATATCTCTTCACGGATATCTCTTCACGGATATCTGTTTATCTCTTTATAAATCTCGAAATGTACAGTAATATACCGTTTCTTCAGCATATGTTGCACAGTCAGATGTTAACCCCATTAGTTCTTGTCAAGGCCACCAGAGGGCATGTTGGTGGTAGAAATCCTTTCTATAAAACCCTCTCTGAAGAACATACAATGAACCTCTACTGACATGACTGTCGTGAGAAGGGTGGCTAAGTTTGGTGCCGGAAATAGTCTATTATTGACCAATTATTAAAGTGGACATCAATATAATATTTACAGTAAGAATAGCATCCAGGTCCAGTGCAAGTACCAGAGTAATTAAAGAAAAGTAATCGGTTCTTTAAGACGAGCTGTGTTGAGTGGGGGAGAGATGGGGGTTGACACCTGTGCACGCCTAGAACTTCAAGTGCATACTTGGGGGTGAGCTGAATTCCATACCATAAATCACTCAAGGCCATTGTTCCTCAAAGGTCCAACATTGCACGCACAGGGCGCAAACAATATCCCCTCTGAAGCCATTATTGCGTGACCGAATGAGCCACGAAGAAACCCCATGAGATAATGTTGGGCATTACAATAACACTAAGCAAAAATACACACATGAAAACAAAACTATGAAACTCACAACCACAGAAAAACCCACACAACAACGAAAAAAATAGAAATAAAATAGTCTATGGTGTTTTTGTAAGTTGGTGTCCTCGCCACGTCTATATTCATTCACGGAGAGACCCTTCTTTGCTCTGTTTTACAAATGATTCCCCTAGCCTTTATATTACCCCTACAACCAAAAAAGAATACACACAATGTATTAAGGTGGACAAAGGAATATCAATTTTTTTAAACCTATAAAACTTTCAATTTATGCTTGTTTATATATATACAGGGGCGCTAAAAACACAGATGAATAACTCGAAGACAATTTCACTAAGAACTAAGTACTGTAAAACCTCTCTAAATCGACCGACCTTGGGCCAGACTTTAAGTGGTCCATTTAGGGAGGTGCTCGGTTTAGGAAGTTAGAATATGGTGTCGGGACCCAAATAAAAATAGGGTGGCCGAATGAGTCCTGTTTTGGAAGATTGGGGGTGGGGTTATCCGAACCCATACGTTCATAGGTTCGAACCCTGGTCAAGTCAAACCAATGACTTTAAAATTGATACTCGTCGCTTCCTAGTCTGGTGCTCGGCATTATTAGGATAGGGAAAGGACTGGTTGGCTCAGTGTCAGGATATTATCACTGAGTGGGATATCAGGTCATGGTGCTGGTGGCCTGGTCTCCCAGTGGGGCAGCACTATAAAGTCGCCATGAGTACACACTGTCATAAGTCGCCACCCGTCCTGAAATGACTTCAGATGTTGCTAGGACGTAAAACAACAAACCAAATGAAACCAAAGCCCAAATAAAGCTATTGATATAGGGGAGTGGTCGATCTGTGGAGGTGGTTGGTTAGAGAGGTTTTACTGTAAACTTATTGCTATTGTGGTGTTCACCTGTTGGTGCACCCCTGTTGTGCATAGAGGAACACCTGTGTACCCGTCGTGCTATGTATGGGTGGCCACCTGTACACCTGGGTCGAGTCTGCGATGATAAAGGGTCGAGCAGGTGTGACACAACCACGCATGCGCACACACAGCGCGAAATGTCCGCTCACGCCTGAGTGCAATTTTTGTTTAGTGAATCTCCAAAATTCTAACATAATTATCAATTATCGGCACGCAATACATGTACATAAGAAACAAGAATGGTATTATGTACTATCTATGTTATGCACCACGATCATATATGTGTTTGCCATATATATATATATATATATATATATATATATATATGGATAGTGATACATCCTTTATCGTGTGTAATAAGCTCGGTAGTGTTTCCTTCCCGCCCCCTTCAGGTGGGGTAGGGGTGGGTGACCGACCGGCATGCATCTCCCCCCCCCCCCCCCCCCTTCTCAGGGAGGGTTTCGCCACTCGGTTGGAAGGAAGATAATTGTCTATGTGTGTATGTTATATATAATACATCATCATCATCATGCTGTCGGTCGCTATGCGACAAAGACTGCTTTCATTACTTGACTGCCACTCTCAATGGTGTTTTGTGCAGTTGTACATTTCATGAAAGCTGCCGCCAAAAGTGTTGAAATGCTGCTGGCTTTTGCAAGTTCCCAGCGGCACTCTCTCGGGGAGCAAATAGAGGTTTCACACCGGCAAGAACATGTCAAGACAGGCGCAAAACTATTTGTCCCTGCAGTGGCTGGTCGGGAGATGTTGGGAGTTCCATACATCAACCGCCCTTAATGCTGCCACAGTGACATGGTTTTCTGTTTAGGGTTTTCTCCCTTAGCCTTCGGTTCTGTCAAGAACCTGTACCACAAGGCAGTGGTTTACAACTCTGCAAGGCAGGGGGGTCAAACTCCCTGAGGTATTGCTATACCTGCAATACCTGCATAACCATGTATAACACATATCACATGTATAACACGTATAAAACGTATACCCCAGATATCATGTATAACATGCATAACATGTATAGCACATATATATACCACGTCTAATCTGAATGCAGACGGTTTGTTGTAGATTGACTAGTCCACAAATACAGTAATGTATTTTTGATTTTTTTTAAAGGCAGCCAGCCATTGTATCGACGAAGTGTAAGAAGGGCATGCAGTGTGACTACGCTACTGTTGTTGACAGCCTGTATGCAGGACTCGGTGGTAGCGGCGTTTGGTGGTACAGCCTATTACCGGGTAGCTATCGCCGATGTCGAGAACTGTGTCAAGTGCTATGCGGGAGCGCGTACCACTTTGATTATAGCTACCCGTGAAGTTATTTATAGATTTGGGAAATCCCTCTGTGTCATTTAGCCCCAAATCTATTCAATGCTGTCATATTTAACAGAATTACATACGCAATAAGTGAAATTTAATGAAATTAACCCTAAATTCGAAGCAATATTAATGCTGCCGCCGCAACGGCGGCGATATTAATATGTTCGAATCGACGAGTGTAAAGTAAACAAAACGCCGCCGCATCGACGTCGGTTTGTTTACATATTTAACAGAATTACGTACGCAATAAGTGAAATTTGATCAATTTAACCCTAAATTCGAAGCGTTATTAAGGCTACCGGCGCATTGGCGGCGATATTAATAGTTATATTTTCGAATCGACGAACGTAAAGTAAACAAATCGCCGCATTGACGTCACTGTCCACTGGCGGGGACGCCGGCGGTTGCTTGCATTCGTCGATTCGACACTATTAATATCGCCGTCTTTGCGGCAGCAGCATTAATCTCGCTTCGATTTTAGGATTAATTTAATAAAATTTCACTTATTGCGTATGTAATTCTATTAAATATGACAGCATTGAATAGATTTGGGCCTAATGAACTCGCTATACCACCTATCTATCAGGGCCTATATGCAGGAGTCGGTGGTATTCAGTGATAGTGAGCCGAAACGGTGGTAGTCGGGAATTTCCCGGGTAGCGGCGAAAAATGCTATGCACGAAGCAGTGATAAGCCTAACACCAAAGGCTTACCCAGTGGTACCTTGCCCCTGGTATATAGGAGGTATAGCGAGTTCATGAGGCCCAAATCTATTCAATGCTGTCATATTTAACAGAATTACATACGCAATAAGTGAAATTTTATCAATTTAACCCTAAATGCAAAGCGTTATTAAGGCTACTGCCGTATTGGCGGCGATATTAATAGTTATATTTTCGAATCGACGAAGGTAGAGTAAACAAACCGCCGCCACCGCATCGAAGTCACTGGCGGCGGCGGCGATTTGTTTACTTTACGTTCGTCGATTCGAAAATATAACTATTAATATCGCCGCCGTTATGGCAGCACCATTAATATTGCTTCGAATTTAGGGTTAATTTCATCAAATGTCACTTATTGCGTATCTAATTCTGTTAAATATGACAGCATTGAATAGATTTGGGCCTAATGCACTCGCTATACCTGCTATGGAAAACGGCGGCGGCGGCGGTTTGCTTACTGTACCTTCGTCGATTCGAAAATATAACTATTAATATCGCCGCCAATGCGGCGGTAGCCTTAATAACGCTTCGAATTTAGGGTTAAATTGATCAAATTTCACTTATTGCGTATGTAATTCTGTTAAATATGGTCGCACCGAATAGATTTAACCCAAATCTATAAATAAATTCACGGGTAGCTATAATCAAAGTGTTACGCGCTCCTGCATAGCACTTGACACAGTTCTCGACGTCGGCGATAGCTACCCGGTAATAGGCTGTAACACCAAAACCCGCTACCACCGACTCCTGCATATAGGCCCAGGGGTAGGGTATCACCAGTTAAGGTTTTGGTGTTAGGCCTATCACCGCTTCGTGCATAACATTTTTCGCTGCTACCCGGGAAATCCCCGGCTACCACCGTTTCGGCTCTCTACCACCGAATACCGCCGACTCCTTCATATAGGCCCTGGGGCTGCGACATACCAGTGGCGGGGGGGGGGGGGGGGGGGGGTATTTGGCGGGAAAATACAACCACGTGGAATGTCCAGGAAAAGTACAGACGTATGGAGTAAAAACAGAGCTGCCACCTGGTGGGAAATTCAGACACAATGTTTGTTTGGGGTTATTCAAAGACCCCATAATACTAAGACGGCTCACTCAGCATGTACTGTGCAATCAAAATGATCAAACCCACCACTTGGTGCGCTGGCTGTTCTCTTGTTTAAACAGTTGCTATAATATGAATAAGCAATGCTTAGGACCGACCCACCGATATAACTACAGCAAAGTACTTTATGATTTTTTTTTACTCGACTCGTGGTGTTCGATTTGAAATTCTATCAACTCGGGTGACCCGAATACGGCTGTCGTTTCCGCGGAGTAACCTATTAATATTTCATTTGTGCACCCATGTTTATGCCAAATTGTTATTTATTTCTTTTCATTTTGAATAAAATCTAAGTTTTGAACTCCACGTATCGGCAAATTCTATGGCAGCGGGCATTTGTTTTGATATATTATTAACCAATAGCTGACCCCGAATACCGTCAATTGGACTTAATGCCTTGACAGGGCCGCTGCAGAGTAGCACGGAGGAACACGTCTGCATCATTAAGGCGTTAGGCCAATTGCTGTCGCCCACCCTGCTTGCTGCGTAGTGTAGTTTGACGAACTATTTCCGTTTCCGTTTGCTGGATTTTGATTATTCCGTTATTCAACACGAGTTTACAAATGGCGGCGCCCATAGAGGCCTATTTCCGTTTCCGGTTGTTGGATTTTGGCGAAATCCTCTGTGGGTATTGTTTACTTTATGTATATCTATCTATAGACTATACGCGTGTTAGTCATTAGCCTCCCCGTGGGTTGGTCAGTATTATATGTATAAATGTATATATGAATGTGAAAGATGTGTGATGATGGGGATGATGATGATGATACTGATGATGATGTGTATTTTGTTCATAGCAATTTCTTATTGATGTGTATTCATACTTACCTATCTCATGTATAATATAATTGTATGTGTTTACATGTGAAACACCAACCAACAGCCGTGCTGATCAAACCCACCACAAGATGGCACTGCGGAATTTACATTACCATGGGAGAGATAGGGAGTGAGCTGTCTTAGTATTATAGGGTCTTTGGGTTATTTTATGAGTGTTTTGGGGTTGCTGGTTGTTTTCTTTTGGGTGGGGGGGGGGGGGAGTCAGGGAGGGGACTTTGTTGGTTAGTAAGTAGATGGGGGGAAATATAATTTGAAAAGGCGAGATCTCCCCTAGACCGGCCCATCAAAATCAAATTTTAAAAGTGGCGATGATTGATTATAAAAACGTTGCATAGTCAAATGCTTTTGAGATTTTGCTATTTTCTGAGATAAATATATTATACTAATCGTTATCATCTACTTTGTCCATGATATCATGGACAAAGAAGATCACCAACAAAGAAGTTCTCAGAAAAATTAAAAATAAGAAAAGCTTGTTTGCCACTGCACTATACAGACAACGAAACTTATTTATTTTGGCCACATCATTCGTCAGAGTTCAATATACCGTACATTGTTGGAAGGGAAGGTGAATGGCAGCAGAGGGAGAGGGAGACCAAGAACATCATGGTTTACAAATATTTTACAGTGGACAGGCTTGAATTATCCACAGTCTATCAGAACAGCACACCATCGGGACAAGTGGAGAACCATTGCATCCAACCCTCGACTAGAGGACGGAACTATTGATTGATCATCTACCTTACTTTAGTTTGAAGTAACTTTAATTTTAAATGGCTAAGTTTTGAGATATTTGACGTCAAATCATGCTAAAATAATGTTGGCAAACACGCTAAAACTCTGACACCATAGACTTCAGTAGTAACAGGTTCTATTAATTGACTGATGCCCTTCTATAGCCGTGTTTACACGTGGAATTGTGAAACGATCTAGACAAAGCGATTTATATGAAACGTTTTAGTGACGCGTTTACACGACCGAGTTTGAAAGTGTGTCGGCGACCGGGAACCAGCAGCCTTAGTGGGGAGTCTGTAGCTGGCGAGTACTGCTATATGTTTAGTTTACATACCTAGATTCACAATATGAATAACGACACCAATGTAGGAGCTACGTTAATATCGCATGGAATTTAGTGTTAATTTAATTAAATTTCATTATTTGAGTATGTAATTCTGTTAAATATGATCGCATTCAATAGATTTCGGCCTAATCGGTCCCTCACACTGCTGGGCACCAGCGATAGTTACAGCTGAGCTTGTAGCCGGCGAGCACTGCTATTTTACAATATCGCCGCCCGGGAACCAGCTGAATCGCTTCAAATAAACCACCTCGCGACATGAACCGTTTCATATGAATCGATTCAGCCCTAAAACGCCTGAGAGTCGCGTTTACACGCCAAATGTGAGTCGATCTAGGTAAGTCGTTTTATATGAAGCGTTTTAAATCGCCCGTGTAAACAGGGCTTATGTAGCAACAAATGCTGAATAAATGGAGCAATGTCTAAGTTGAATATGGAGAATCAAATCTAGATAAGTGTTTTGGTTTTGAAAATTTGATGTTTTCACCGGACTATGCAACTTTAAGCATGTATATATATATATATATATATATATATATATATATATATATATATATATGTCATTTTACGCGTCCTAAGGAGATACATTTACGCTGAATACAAAATATCAAAATTGAAGCATGCAACTATAGGCCTACATATATGTATTTCTGTGCATGTATTTATTTACCATTATTAGCTATCTACCATGCTTTATTTTGAAGTAGACTAACCATTATGATTATAATAAATGGCTAACTTGGGATATATTTGAAGTGAACATATGAACATTCATTTTTGTGTGCATGTCAAAATGGTGGAAATCATGGACTTGAATTCAAACGTTGCAGATTCTAGTTTAATTGAATTATTATAACCCTATTCCATTTCATGGAAGACCAAATGTCTAATAAGTTGACCATTATCTAAGTTGGATATTTAAAATCAATATAGTTAGGCCCTAAATGTCTCGGTTTAGAAAATGTACTGCTTTCTTTCAAGATTGTTGCATTTAGCTTCACTATAAGTATAACCACAAAGACAAATATTTGGCAGACATAATTCAGAAATTTAACCAAGTCTATGTATTACATATAATTAAATGTGTGAATATAAACCGATATACATTTTACTGCGCATGCGCAATTAAGCAACAAACCGGCTACATCAGAGGGTTTTTAACCAGTGGTGGTGGCAGACTTGGCAATAGATACCAGCTTGTCCTGAGGCGTACCCAGTACTAGTTCAGTTGACATTCTCTAAAGGCCCTGTCACATTACGGCGTATGGCGGGAGCGTATTGAAAACCTACGTCGAAAATGGGAAAAAGCTGCGCGTGCTGACCTATCGTGACCTTTGGTGACCTATCGGGTGTTTTTGAGTATGCGTAACCTGTGAGGAGCGTACGAGGAGCGTATGAGAGCGTACTGTGACATTTTTTGACGGTTTTGATTGGCATATGGAACGTATGCGTAGTGTATGCGTAGCATATGCATAGCGTATGCATAGCCTATGAGTAGCCTATGAGTAGCGTATGAGTCAAGATCGATCTCGAGACCTATGGCATACGCTTGGAATACGCTGTGCATACGCTAGGAGTACGCTCCCATACGTAACTCGTAGGTTATGCGTACGCTACATACGCTAGAGATACGCCGGTGACGCAAGTTGAGCATATGCGTGACCTACGCCGGCGCACCCCTAGTGTATGAGGAGCGTACACCAGCGTATGAGGAGCGTACACCGGCATATGAGTAGCGTATGAGTATCGTATGAACCACACGCTCCCATAGGTAGAGATTTTTTGAGCATGCACAAACAAATTTGGACAGACGGACGGGAGAAAGCGCATGGCGGCGTATAATGCCATAGGCCGGCACATGACGGCCTATGCGTAGCGTATGCGTAGCGTATGCATAGCGTATGGCGGCGTATGCCAACGTATATGACGTAGCGCACCTACGCCGCCGTACGCTCCCGCAAAAAAACCCTAATGTGACAGCCCCTTAAGATGACTACCGGATCTGGCCGTAAACTCCCTTCTGGTGCGCTGTAAAACTTTAATGGGCAACATTATACAGCAATTACCCGACTTTACACCCACCCTTTATTGGGCCCGTCATACTAAAACGCCCATCGGCACCCTTTGTCGCCTGGTGGTGGTGGCCGATGGAACTACTGTAATTGTGACGTCACTACCTACCCGAGCAACGCAGTCAATTCATTACCGAGAACGGCGTCTGGGATTATTACGCACGCTCATCGGCGTGTGTCCCGGTGTAAAGATTTCAAATTCCACCCATATTCAAGTTCCCCCCCGGGAACTTGAAAACGTTTTCAAATTCCTCCCAGGGGAATTTGAAAACGCTTTCAAGTTCCCTCCCTCGTTTTAACTTTCCCTCCCCCCGGGGATTATAATCCACACCATCTTAAATAAAATTAAAATGAACTACGGACTGACATACACACACAAACATACAAAAATCTCTTATTTTGTGAAATTTCGTGAAATATTAGATTTTTCGTGAACTTTAAGTTTTTTCATTAAATTCATTATTTTTCTGGAAATTGTCTGGACATTTTTTATTTTCCGTGAAATTTTCGATTTGTTTAACTTTTCAATTTGTTGTGCTTTTTTGAATAATTAAATAAATATAGAATTTTTGTGTGAAATTCTTTATTTTCGTGAAATATACATTTTTTTGGTGAATTTTTTGCGTGAAATTGTTCGATTAAAAAAAAATCTTTTTGGGGAAATTTTGGTGACTACTATTACTATTTTTCATAAATTTCCGATCTTTTTAAAACTTTTACATTTTTGTGGAATTTTCTTTATTTTTAAACAATTTTAAATTCCCGGAGGGGGGTTAATTTGAAAATAGGGGGAGGAATCTGAAAACTGTTTTTAATTTCCCCCCGGGAATCTGAAAACGTTTTTAATTTCCACAGAGGGAAGTTAAGAACGTTTTCAGATTCCCAGGGGGTAACTTGGGAAGGGGGGAAGTTGAAATTGTATTCCTGTAGGGGGGGATTTGAAAATAGGGGGAGGAATCTGAAAACTGTTTTTAATTCCCCCCCAGGAATCTGAAAACGTTTTTAATTTCCCTGGAGGGAAGAGAATTAAGAACGTTTTCAGATTCCCGGGGGGGGGGGTAACTTAGGAAGGGGGAAGTTGAAATTGTATTCCTGGAGGGGGGAATTTGAAAATAGGGGGAGGAATCTGAAAACTGTTTTTAAGTTCCCCCCCCAGGAATCTGAAAACGTTTTTAACTTCCCCGGAGGGAAGTTGAAAACGTTTTCAGATTCCCGGGGGGGAACTTGAGAAGGGGGGGAAGTTGAAATCGTTACACCTGTGTGGCGGTTTCAGCTCGTTCCCGTGCTCAGCCGTGTCCCGTTGCTTCTGCGCATGCGCAGATTTCGCATCAACTCGGGTCACCCGAGCCACTTATTGGCGCATGCGCACATCCTACAAACTCGGGTCGAATAATCGAATACGCTCGGGTGGACAATTTTTTCTTTTTTTTTTAATAACCGATAAAAGTACAGCAAAATAGGATTTAAAGTATTTTATGATGGCCTAGTTTAGCTATATTTCCATTTCATTAATCTAAGTTATTCTTTTTTTGCACACGGCACGTGTATTTGTCGACTCCACTCGCCGTGTTCTATTTGAAATTCGGATGACCCGAGTCGCCCGGGTCGTGTTAATCGATTACGGCCATGTTTATTAGATTGTGACGCATGCGCAGAAGCGAGGGACACGGCTGAGCACGGGAACGAGCTGAAACCGCCACACCGGGCTTCCCTTCACTCAGATAGGGTTTGTTTGTTTCCTGGGGTTTTACGTCCTAGCAACATCTATGGTCATATCAGGACGGGTACCGAATTGTGACAGTGCACACTTATGGCTACTTTATAGGGCTGCCTTACTCGTAGATCAGGTCACTGGCATCATGACTCAAGATCCCATTCAGTCACATTATCCTGACACTGAACTAATCAATCCTTGCCCTATCCTAGTAATGCCAGTTGCAAATACAAATGCGAATGCGTGGACGGCAAAGTGGGGCGGGGCGCTCAATGGACGGATCGGTATATATAATATTTTGCTCTTACTCAATCAAATCTGACAATGCTAGTTTAGTTTTACTTATCAAATGTAATTTCTTTCACATACACAACTGAACCTATGTATTTTACATGATGACTAGACTTGTAGAATTTGTGTCTGTCCGAAATCAACGGTTCCGCCCCTTTCTAAAATATCTATCAGAATACTCCACTCCCAGTCGACGCTCATTTAATTAGGATTGGAACGCGTTTCACCGTATCAATTAGCCGAGTTTATCTCAGCAACACTCCCCTATTCCTGTGGTAATGAACACCTTATCTTATCCACGTTGAACAACGTCTCTGGGTGGGCGGCAGCGGGGGAGCTATTCCTGAGGTCGGGGCAGTAATAAGTGAGTTGCCATAGCAACGAGTCACGATAAAACTGTCAACAAAATATAGGACTGGGAAGGGCACGCCTCGACTTTGACCATGTTCATGAGACGAGGTCAGATAGATGACCCTTAATAGTAAGTAGCATGAAAAACTATGCAAAGTGTGCTTGGAGAGCATTTGTCGGAGAACAGCTATAGTCTCAGACTAGCGGCCTATACATATACCGATATCTTTAAAGTAGCATAGTCGGATGGTTTCGAGTTTCCCTCATTTTCTGAGATAAACATATTAGGTTGTTCATTATAATCTACCTTACTTTAGTTTGAAGTAACTTTTATTTTAAATCGCAAACTTTTGAGATATTTGAAATGGAAACATGCTAAATTAATTTTGGCATGCTTGCCAAACTATATCACCATAGACTTCTGCAGTAACGGGTTCTATTAATTGACTCAGTATCCCCTTATGTGTGACGACAAATGTTTAATAAGTGCACCAGCATCTAAGTTAGATATGGAGAATCAAATCGAGATAATTGTTTTAAAAATTTTATGTTTTCATCAGACTATGCAGCTTTAAGTTTAAGTCAGATGGAAATGATAAATTATGTGAAGATTACAAGAGGCCTAGGAGCATGCAGTAATGTCTATGCCGATCTCACAGGAACACAAATTTGACATACATGTAGTCTACTCTGTCTATAACGGACATCTATGTTACTGGAGCAAGATGCCGTTATAGAGGGAGATCCATTATAGGCCGAGATCGACTCACTGACGGAGGACACAGGCACAGGCACATGGGTGTAGACCTCCAGATGCAGGCTTATACTATATAGTTATAGTTAGTAGTTGCTAACCAAATCGGTAGTGGATAACTCATACCCCAGTCACACGAGGCCTGCGTTCGCTTACGATCGATTCGCGATGTCAAATGTCCTCATTACGCCCTCCTTGAGGTCACCAACCATACATTTTGGAAATTTTGGACGCAAGGAGGTTGCAGCTACTGCACTTGCAACCTCGTTGTGACCAGTACGGTCGGCACCATTAAAAAATGGTTGGGTACCTGGCCCTGCCAGGTCACCGACTGACCTCTTGGTTGGCGAGTTGTTGGCGATCTGGTGGCAACCTGGCGCCGACCTGGTGCCGCCAACACATGCCATGCAGCGCTCACTGTGAGGTCGGCGCCAGGGCGCCACCCTGGTGCTGACCCGGTGCCGACCCTGTGCCGACCACATTTTTTAATCAATGTATCGAGTGGGATGCTGGGAGGTTGGCAACCTTTTGGCCGTAAGGAGGTTGACGGCGAACGCTGGCTCTCGTGTGATTGGGGTATAAGTAGTGCACTCTAGTATTTACCAGCTTTGTCATTAAGAAGAAGCTTAAATGAGATCGTGAATATGGCATCCACTGCCGACAGGCGTGACGTCATCTAAAAAAAAAAATGTCTACTCCATCTCATCTGGTCGATTGGTCGTAATGCGAAGCATTGCGCTTGATGTGTGGAGAGGAAGAGACCCTCCCCCCGCCTCCCCGGACGTCGCGCAGCATTCTCACCTCGCGCGACGCCCGCCTCTCAGCTTTCCTCCTCCCCCTCCCCCCGCCTTGCTTTCGCACCTCACCTGTCACCGCCCTCCTGCCCTCCCTTATAAGGCCGCCCGCCGGCCTCTCTCAGTCACTCGCCTTCCAGCCCTCCTCCACGCTGCCCTTTTTCCTCAATAAACGCCTCTGTTTTTTCCCACCCCCGCCTTGCCTTCTTCCTTTTCGCACATCAATAATAGTGGCGCCACCTGGCGTTTTATGAAAAATAGATGTCATCGCCAAGTCTTCTGCTAATACTAATAGGGAACCATTTGTACGTCGGCGACACTTTTTGCGCATGCTCCATTCTCAATTATCCCCGAAACTCTGTTGATTGAGAAATTAATAAATGTTTATTAAGTATTTAGGTACCAAAATATGTTCCAAGAACACCTAGTTTGAACATTATGTAACCAAGTAGGCCTATGTGCAGAGAGGGTGCCAAGGTCATAAATATCCAAGTTAGGCCTACTGTTATTCTTGTGTTGTAAATGTCTGGGTGAAAGTGGGATGCCGGGAGAGTAATATTATAGTACATAGTTGACATCATGTAAAATACTTGCCACCCCAATTTCATTGCATAATTTCCCTGCTGTCATTTATCTGAAACACATATCAGCGGGGGGGAAATGCAATTAAAAAAAGAAGTTAAAAACTAAGAGGAATTGAAATCCAAATTATTCGGTTACTAAAGCTAGGTATGGTATGCAGGTATTGTAGTACCTCTGATACCTATCTGCTAAAATACCTCAGGGAGTTTGATGCCCCTGCCTTGCAAAGTTGTAAACCACTGCTTTGTGGTACAGGTTCTTGATAGAACCAAAGGCTAAGGGAGCAAACCCTAACAGAAAACCATGTTACTGTGGCAGCATTAAGGGCGGTGATAAATAGAACACCCAACATCTCCCGACCAGCCACTACAGGGACAAATAGTTTGCGCCTGTCTTGATGTATTCTTGCCGGAGGGAGACCTCTATTTGCTCCCCAAGAGAGTGCCGCCAGTAACTTGCAAAAGCCAGCAAGCAGCACTTCAACACTTTGCAAGCAGCTTTTATGGAACGCACAACCACACAAAATACCATACCAGATCGGTCGTCGCCTGGGTTGTCAACAGACAGTCTACCAAAGCAGATCCTCTATTCTCAATTGTCTTTTGGTCAGAGAAAGAGAGGACCCCCTCGTCTCCGGTTCAAGGATACTATCAAGAGAAACCTGAAGCTGAGAGACATTAAGACTGACTCATGGTCATCACTCTCACAGCAGAGAGCTAAATGGAGAGTGGCGGTTAAGTAATTAAAGCAGTCTTTGTCGCATTTCGTCTGACAGCATGATGATGATGAAAGCTAGGCACTTCAGCAGCCACACAATAACACACACTTGAAATTGAAAACATTTATGTTTAATTTCCTTTTGTGATCCATCTCCAATAGACAATGTGAAATTGAAATTTGTGCGATAGCATGGCCAGATATACAATGAATATTATATTCTTTCAAGAATTAGATCATGATTGACGGGTTATTTTCTTCATATGAAATAATGCTTAAAGTTGCATAATCCGATAGTTTTGAGTTTCTGCAGTATTTTAAAAATTGAATATTTCAGGCTCATCTTTATAATCCACTTTATTTTAGCTTGAAGTAACTTTCTGTTAAAGGATCAATTTGGAGATAGCTGAAGTGAAAACATGCTAGCTTAATTTTGATGTGCATGTCCTACCTGCACATCAAACCTAATGCACAGGTTGCAGAAAACCATGTTACTGTCGCAGCATGAAAAGTAATTGCAGTCTTAGAAAAAGTATATGTACATGGCCGTGAGAAATCTTCATACATAAAAAGTGAAATATCTTTAAAACCACACCACCTAGACACAAACCGCTTGGAATACATATAGAAAACATATTCAACGAATAGATTATATTAAATTCATGTGGTTAGGGTTCTGCATTTCTATGAACTTTGAATAAAATAGACGTTTTGCACTGCGCGTATCGGCAAACTCAATGGCAGTGTGCCTTTGTTTTGCAGCCAAGCAGCGCGCGCATAAAACAATATTTATAAACATTGAAAGGGGTCTAGTCACGTGACTAGAAAACTGCTTAAATGCTGGACTGGGTGGAAATAGCTACCAGTGATTTAATCTTAGTCAGGTCTGATCGTTAGTTTCCCATTATTGCTTAGGTTGTTCATAATATTTCACCATTTCAACCATAATAGTTCAAATGCTCCATGGCTGTTAATGCCAGAAGAGCAAAACAAATGAAAAAGATGTTATTTTATTGGAATAAAAACTTATTAAAAAAAATAGCCATGATTTAAAGTTCAATACACAATTGCGTTGTTCGTGTAATTAATATGTTCTCGTTACTTAAGTACAGTCACAGACTACTAATCTAACAAATCCTGAGTTATATATAGATCTATATATATTATTGTGTTAATTTACAGTTCAGACCAGCTTGAAATATGCTAATTATTGATACATGTTTGTTAGTTTGTTGTTGTTTTACGTCCTAGCAACATCTAAGGTCATATCAGGACGGGTACCGACTTGTGACAGTATACTCATGGCGATTTTATAGTGCTGCCCCACTGGGAAATCAGGCCGCCGGCACCATGACCCGATATCCCACTCAGTCACATTATCCTGACACCGAGCTAACCAGTCCTTGCCCTATCCTAATAATGCCGAGCACCAGGCTAGGAAGCGACATGTATCAATTTTTAAGTCATTGGTTTGACTCGACCGGGAACCAAACTCGCAAAACTCCTGATCTTCCGCACGCGAGGCATGTGCTCTACCGATTCGCGAGGCGTGTGCTCTACCGATTCGGCCACACGCCCGGTATTATTGATATATCAATTTAAGGAAATCACATTCGACACAAATACAATTATCCTTATTACCGGTGTTTTTTGTTCCAAGCATAGAAAACTGACAAAAAAAGTGAAACTGATGAATAAACTGTTTAAAAAAAAAAAAAGGGTAAAAAAAAGGCCTGGCTCATATTGTCTATCCCAGTTTGATTAGCATAAAATACTTGTGTACTGGCTACTTTTATACATGATAAATACTTTTGAATTAATATCTATATATATAATACCGAATGGTACGTTCTCATCACAACTCCTCTGTTAATTGGTGCTGCCAATGTCCATCATCATACTTCGCCATGAATGGGTTGTTAATAGCATGTTTTTTTGTGACTACCATACACATTTCATATTAATTTTGATGGATTTTTTTAATATACTAACTTTGGTCACTTTGACCAGAGTGGCATCTATTTTGAGTCATGTAACTGCGAGTGTTGTTAACTCCGTCATTAGATAGCGCCATCGATATGGTTAACCAGATAATGGTACAGATGGATTCCACCAGATGGCTGCACTATATCAAAACAGGACTGTGCACGAGTCCGGAATATAGCTGAGAACATAGATATATACACGGTCTCTGAATTGCTGCACATATACATATATAATGACAGTTTAACACAAGATTGGTCATGGGATTGATGCGGAGCCTGGCTTTAACTTGTGCACATATTATATATTATTAAGAAAACCTGTGATATATAAAAAGATGAAAAAAACAAAAAAAGACCACATCAATTCGACATACTCTATGTGATTTTAAACCACCGCTACAATTTAAATATTTTACGTCACAGTATTTTGATGAGGTTTACAACAACTCGTCTTCAGGCTGACAAGCATATCTCAGGAGTCGTCCCTGTCCATATACTTTGCAATCGTCGTCAAAAGAATGTTGCTCGTCCCCTCATAAATTGTTCCTGTTGGGAAACAGATAATTGGATTAAGCTGTGATAATAAGTGGATCATTATTTTTTTTTTACAAAATATAACATTTTAAAACTAATGTAGTTATATGCAGTGAACTGCACTTATCTCACCAGCTAAAGCTGTACAGTTTCAGACGGGATGGCCGAATGAGTTAGAGCATCCGTCTCCTGTGCTGGTAGATCGTGGGTTCGAATCCTGGTCGAGTCAAACCAATGACTTAAAAATCGATACTTGTCCCTTCCTAGCCAGACGCTCGGCATTACTAGGATAGGGCAAGGAGCAGTGGAATGAGGAAGACCAGTCGTCTGCGACTGAAATTTCCCCTGCTTAAACAACTAATGTACCAACAAAAAAACAGCATCAACTTTCCGAAACAAAAACACTCATCTAGAATTGATCGTACGGATCCAACTTATACTCGTAGCACTCATTAAAGCTGCATAGTCCAATGAAAATATCAAATTTTCAAAACCAAAACAATTATCTAAATTTGATTCTACATATCTAACTTAGATATTGGTGGACTTATTAAACATTTGTCACCGCATAGAAGGGAATACTGAGGCAATTGAATAGGACCTGTTACTGCAGAAGCTTATGGGGTTAGAGTTTTGACAAGCTTGCCAAAATTAATTTAGCATGGTTCCACTTCAAATATCTAAAAGGTTAGCCACTTAAAATAAAAGTTACTTCAAGCTAAAGTAAGGTACATAATAACGATCAACCTAATGTATTTATCTCAGAAAATTTCATTAACTGAAAACCATCGGACTTTGCAACTTTAAACATGTATTACTACAAAGAAGGTAAAGCAAGTCAATTTAATAGAAAACAACACTGCTGAAGCCAATGGTGTTAAAATGTGATGTGCAGGCCCACATTGATTAGGCATGTTTTCATATAATATATATATCTCCAAAGGTTAACCTTTTGTAATAAAAAAAAACAACTTAAAACTAGACTAGGGTAGATTATAACGATCAACCTAATATATTTATCTTTTAAAAGAAAGCAGAAATTGAAACCCATTGGCTTATACAAATTAAAACTAGTCTACATATGTGTGTGGGTAGGTTGGTTCTTGCAGGGAGCCTAGGCAGTACTTTTTCTAGGATACTAACCATAATGGACATGATGCGGGTTCGAGCCCTTCTTTATTAGCCACCAGATTTGTTTGTTTGTTGTTTTATGTCCTAGCAACATCTAAGGTCACATCAGGATGGGTATCGACTTGTGACAGTACACAGTCATGGCGATTTTATAGTGCTGCCCCACTGGGAAATCAGGCTGCCAGCACCATGACCTATCCCCCTCAGTCACATTATCCTGACACCAAGCTAACCAGTCCTTAGCCTATCCTAATAATGCCGAGCACCAGGCGAGGAAGGGACAAGTGTAAATCTTTAAGTCATTGGTTTGACTCGACCGGGAACTGAACTCGCAAACTCTCTTCCGCACGCGAGGCCTGTGCTCTACCGATTCGGCCACCGCACCCGGCTTAGCCACCAGATGTCACGTGACCCACCAGGATTTACCGTAGTCATATTTGTAATAAAAAGATCAAGGTTGGTTGGTTGTTGGAGTTTTGCGTCCTGGCCGCCGGCACCATGACCCGATATCCCACTCAGTCATATTATCCTAACACCTGACTAGGTAGCGATAAGTATCAATTTGATAAGTCATTGGTTTACTGATTAGGTCACCAAAAAAAACCTACATAGATATAGGGCTATATATAGACAACATTGCTGTTTAAAAAAACACTCACAAAACAACCATACAAAAATCCCCACCATACATAGCCTCAAATGTTGAGGAAACAGATAGACATTCTCCATGCTGAATGAGGACAGCATCGGTATTGGATCACAGGGAAGGGTGAGAGTTGCTATCATATTTTCTAGATATTAGATCGATTGCTATAATCTACTTTACTTTAGTTTGAAGTAGCCTTCATTCGAACGATTTAACTATTGTAGATATTTGAAGTGAAAATGCTAGATTAATTTTGGTGCATACACCACAACGCTAGACGATATAAGCTTCAGCAGTGACAGGTTCTATTAACTTGACTTATTATTCCTTTCTGTGCAACAATCAATGCTTAATGAGTGCACCAGTAACCAGGTTAGATACATAGGATTGAAGTTGCCTAAATCTCATGGTTTCGAAAATTTAATATTTTCATCGGATTATGCAGACGGGATGGCTTAATGAGTTGAGCATCCGTCTCCCATTTTGGTAGATCGTGGGATTCGAAACCACAGGTTCGAATCCTGGTCGAGTCAAACCAATGACGTAAAAATTATACTTGTCGATTCCTAGCCAGGCACTCAACATTATTAAGAAAGGCCAAGGAGTAGTGGAATGAGGAAGACCAATCGTCTGCGATTGAAATTTCCCCTGCTTAATCAACTAATGTACAACAACAATAAAATTAAGCGGGATTAATGTTGTCAACCTGGTTAAGAGCGCCTGTCGGGTTTTCATAATTTCCCCTCAGGGAGAAGTAGGCCTAGGCCTTACATTGACGGCCTCTGAGTGATTGCATGCCGGAACATAATGTCCACTTACCAACTTTACAGTCCCGGTAATACTTCTCTATGGGATAGTCCTTGGTAATGCCTACGCCGCCCATCCACTCTATGCACTTAGTGGTCGTCTGACACGCCACCTGGTGAGGAAAGTCGAAGTTAAGATTCCAGAAACTGCTGATCAACGTGAGAAAAGGATCAGCCAACAAGTAGAGACAGCAGTGTCTATAGACCTATTTCATGTGATGTCAGCATAGATAATTAGGTCAGTGCACACGAAGCTTGGCTGCAGGACAACATACGGTCACACTGCAAACTCAATGGCAGTGAGCAATCTTCATACAGAAAACGTGAAATATTTATAAAACTGCACAACTTAGAAACAAACCACTTAGCACACAAACAGATCAAGTGCTTAACAAATAGATTATATTAAATTGATATGTTATTGGTATAAATTTCTATTAATTTAGAATAAAACTGAAGCTTTGCACTGCACGTATGGGCAAACTCAATGCATTGTTAAGGGTTGTGAGCAATCTTCCTACAGAAAAAGTGAAATATTTCTGAAACTACACCACCTAGAAACAAACCGCCTGGAACATATATATAAAAGATATACCCATGAACAGATTATATTAAATTTATACGGTTAGGGTTCTGCATTTCTATTAATTTTGAATAAAAATTACGTTTTGAACTGCGCATATCGGCAAACTCAATGCATTGTCAATGGCCGTGAGCAATCTTCATGCAGAAAAAGTGAAATATCTCTAAAACTACATCACCTAGAAACAAACCGTTTGGAACACATACAAAAAAACATGTGTAACAAAGAGAATATATTAAATTCATAAGCTTATGGTTCTGCATTTCTATTAATGTTGAATAAAACTGATGTTTTTCACTGTGAGTATCGGCAAACTCAATGGCAGTATGCCTTCGCTGTGCAGCCAAGCTGCGTGCTCCTACACAATGTTTATAAACAGTGAAAGGGGTCTATAATTGGCGAGTAGAAATCACTGATGTCACCCTAAATATAACTAAATGCTGCCAACCATGGCTCGGGGTTATTTAACACACACACACACACACACTCATGTTTGAGTATACACATATATTGCATATATACTTGAAACATATGCACATACTCCTAAACCTAAATATATAAGTATACATATATACTTTAAATATATGTGCACACATAACATATATATTATATTGAAACACACACATCAAATCATTAAAAAGAAGTCAACTACATTTTTCTTATAAAGTTGAATAATCTGACGGAGGTATTACATTTTTTTAAACAAAACCACTTACCTAAATTTGATCTACAGAGTTAATGTGATACTGATATACTTTATAAATATCTAATGCAATTTGATGCTTATTTGCTTTGCTGTTACACTCGAAAACCAGTAAGCAAAGTCTGTGTCCAACATTTCGATGATCACACCAAAATAGATTTGGTATGTTTTCCCTTAAAATATCTCAAGCAAAAGAATTGGTGGTCAATTTAAGATGTCGGCATCACAATTCTTGAAGTGTAGTGGATTTCTTTGTTTCATATTAAATTATCCTAGAAACAAATAAGGTTGTTGTATTTTCTCTACCTCTACATTCAGGATAAATTTAAGGACGTTCCAACACTTATGTCAATGCTAAACTATAATTATACTGATCGACGCCGACATCCAATGCTCGACGCCTACAACTTTATCAGATTTCGGCGTCGCAATTCTTGAAGTGTAGCGCATTTCTTTGTTTCTTATTAAATTATCCTAGAAACAAATAAGGTTGTTGTATTTTCTCTACCTTTACATTCAGGATAAATTTAAGGACCTTCCAACACCTATGTCAATGCTAAACTATAATTATACCGATCGACGCCGACATCCAATGCTCGACGCCTACAACTTTATCAGATGTCGGCGCCGCAATTCTTGAAGTGTAGTTCATTTCTTTGTTTTATATTAAAATATCCTAGAAACAAATAAGATTGTTGTATTTTCTCTACCTCTACATTCAGGATAAATTTAAAGACGTTCCAACACCTATGTCAATGCTAAACTATAATTATACTGATCGACGCCGACATCCAATGCTCAACGCCTACAACTTTATCAGATTTCGGCATCGCAATTCTTGAAGTGTAGTGGATTTCTTTGTTTCATATTAAATTATCCTAGAAACAAATAAGGTTGTTGTATTTTCTCTACCTTTACATTCAGGATAAATTTAAGGACCTTCCAACATCTATGTCAATGCTAAACTATAATTATACCGATCGACGCCGACATCCAATGCTTGATGCCGACAACTTTATCAGATGTCGGCGTCGCAATTCTTGAAGTGTAGTCCATTTCTTTGTTTTATATTAAAATATCCTAGAAACAAATAAGGTTGTTGTATTTTCTCTACCTCTACATTCAGGATAAATTTAAGGACGTTCCAACACCTATGTCAATGCTAAACTATAATTATACTGATCGACGCCGACATCCAATGCTCGACGCCTACAACTTTATCAGATGTCGGCGTCGCAATTCTTGAAGTGTAGTGCATTTCTTTGTTTCATATTAAATTATCCTAGAAACAAATAAGGTTGTTGTATTTTCTCTACCTTTACATTCAGGATAAATTTAAGGACTTTCCAGCATCTATGTCAATGCTAAACTATAATTATATCGATTGACGCCGACATCCAATGCTCGACGCCGACAACTTTGCCCAATTGGCCTATTTTCGTGAGTCTGACTCGTATACATTCTGGATTTCTCATCCAGAAACTCAAAAGCCACTCAAGTCAGATAATCCGATAAATGCATCAAATTTAGCATCTAGATTTGAATCAACATATCTAACTTAGATACTGGCGCACTTATTAAGCATGTGTTGCTACATAGAAGGGAATACTAACTCAATTAAAGATAACCTATGACTACGGAAGCTTATGAGAGTCAGATTTTTGACAAGCATGCCAACATTAATTTGATGCATTTGCACTTCAAATATCTCCTAAGTTGGTCATTTTAAGGGAAAGTTGCTTCACACTTAAAGTATGGTAGATTATAATGATCAACCTAATGTATTTTATTTCAGAAACGACTGAAACTCAAAATAATCGGACTATGCAACTTTAAATTCTGTAAAGTCCCCCTGGTCCCCCTTCCACTCTAGCTATGGTTCTGCACAGTACTTAAGAGGAGGGTAGTTAATGAGGTCACGGGATAGACGAGATCACCATTCCGAATGCACATGCGCTGAAAACGGCATCGAGAAAAAAAACAACGGCACTCGGCCATTGAGTTTGCCGATATGCGTAGGGCAAAACTTCGAGTTTAATAAAAAAATACATAACAATTTGGCACAAACATGGATGGATGCATGCAATATAATAATATAATGAATATGTTTAAGACACAACTCTCCATAATTCAGCATTTTGAGCTAAGAAACATAAATTTCAGTCACTTTACAGGCTGATGTTTACATCACCATTGATTAGACATAAGTAATTCTTGTTCTAAATATTAAAATGTGAAATGTGTCAACAAAAACTTGTTTCAAAGAAATATATAACCAATGTCTGATTAACCCTACCCATTTCCTAGCCCAACAAATGTTATTAACCATAGGATATAAATAAAAACATGAATAAAATAAGTAAAACTGACTCTGGCTATGGCTCTAACACTAGTCTGAGTGCCCAGATTTGTCTAAATCTAAATGCAGATGGCATAAGATGTGCTGATTAGATTGATGTAAATGCAATGCTAGATAAAAGATTAACATCTTAATTTATTATATATATATTTTTTAGTTGGTATTCTATGTTTCAAACAAGAGCTGAGATTAGCTGAAACTAGCACTTTTCATAGCTGCACCCAGTGTCTTAGCATTAGTCATGTGCTTCGTGGGGGTTTGTTTTTCTTCCACCCATCCCACAATGCACCATGCGACTGGAATGGTGATCTAGTCTATTGCCCTAATTGGTTATTGGCCTCCCTGTCTAATGGCTGTCTCAAAGCGAGTTTCCAAAGGAGTGAGTGAGTTTATAAATTCATGGATTATTCTGTATATGCTGTCCCAAATCATTAGTTAATGCATTAGCATCTAGGTTGGATATATAAGATCAAATGTCGATAGTTGTTTTGGTTTTGACAAAATTATATTTCATCGGACCATGTAACTTTAAAGCTGCATAGTCCGATGAAAACATCAAATTTTGAAAATCAAAACAATTACCTAGATTTTATTCTACACGTCTAACTTAGATACTGGTGCGTTTAATAAACATTTATCGCCATATAGAAGGGAATACTGTGTCAATTTAATAGAACCTGTTATTGGAGAAGCTTATGGTGTCAAGAGTTTTGCCATGCTTGCCAAAATTGATTGTACATGCTTGCAATTCAAATATCTCAAGAGTTAGCCACTTTAAATTAAAGTTACTTCAAACTAAAATAAAGTAGGTTATACCGATCAACCTAATATATTTATCTCAGAAAATGACAGAAACTCAAAACCATCGGACTAGGCAACTTTCACCGTATGACCAACTCGCCTCTGAAGCATAATACTTGGCCATGGCAGCGTGCTTGGTGAACGGGAGACCTGCCTCCTTCCGCCGGGCGGCGTTGTAAACCATGAGGCGGGCAGCCTCCACGGCTGTCGCCACCTGCGAGATCTGGTACTGCATCGCCTGAGGGTGGTCGCAGAAATTTAGGATATTGTAATTGTGTCATAGCTTGGATAATGTCTATTGTATATTGTCGCAGTGACACATCAGTGTAGATTTGTCTCAGCACTAGAAAGAGGAATATTATAGGTGATTGCTTAGTGGCCTGTAGATGGGCACCAAGAAATAGGTTAAGACAAGTATGCCAAGTGACACTGGAAAGAGGAATATTGTAAATGTTTATTGCATATTGCCGTATCACTAGAAAGGGGAGCATTAGGAATGTTCATAGCTTGGTCAATGTTTATTGCCTATTGTCACATCACTAGAAAGGGGAGTATTAGGAATGTTGTAATTGTTCATAGCTTGGGCAATCTCTCTTGGATATTGTTGCAGTACTAGAAAGGGGAGCATTAGGAATGTTGTAATTGTTCATAGCTTGGGCAATGTTTACTGTATATTGTCACAGGACTAGAAAGGGGAATGTGGTAATTGTTCATAGCTTGGTCAATGTTTATTTTATATTGTCGCAGCACTAGAAACGAGAATGCTGGAAATGTTCTGTTTATCACCTCGTTAGTGTATATTTGCCCCAGCACTAGAAAGAGGAATATTATAAGTGATTGCTTAGTGGTCTGTAATGTGGGTGCAAAGAAATAGTTAAAAAGCATGCCAAGTGACATTCAAAAGAGGAGCACTAGGAATGTTGTGATTGTTCATATCTTGGTCAATGTTTATTGTATATTGTTAGAGCACTAGAAGAAAGGGGAATATTATACCTATTCATAACTTGTCAATGTTTATTGTATATTGTCACAACACTAGGAATGTTGTAATGGGGGACTTTTGATGCAACCCCTTTTGCAATATACTGCCGGCAGGTGGCGACACGTTGGGGACAAGATCTTGTGTGTTTTGCCATTTCCGAACTCTGAAGTGTGTGTACGGGGGTTTAGGGCTGTGTTGGGGGTGTAGGTGTGTGGCGGGGGTTTAGGGATGCTAAAGAGTGTGAGGTGCCGCTCTGCAAGACACCCCTACAACTCCACCACAAACCAGATACACGTGCACCACACACCTACACCATACCCACCTACACCCCAACCACACACACCGTCAACCACCACCACACAGACCTACCCCCCCACCACACCCCTAAGCCCCCACCACACCGTACACCCCAACACACACCATACTCACTCATACCCTCTACATTCCCACCACACAGGTGTGTGTGTTGGTGGTGTAGGTGTGTGGTGAGGGTTTAGGGGTGTGGTGAGGGTGTATGTGTGTGTGTTGGTGTAGGCGTGTGGTGGGTGTGTGTGGTGGGGGGTTTATGGATGTGGTGGGGGTGTATGTGTGTTGGTGGTGTAGGTGTGTGGTGGAGGTGTAGGTGTGTGTAGTTGAGATGAAGGTGTGTGGTGAGGGTGTAGGTGAGTGGTGGTGGTGTAGGTGTGGTGTGTGTGTGGTGGGACTGTAGTGGTAGTGTAGGTGTGTGGTGGGGGATTAGGGATGTGGTTGAGGTGTAGGTGTGTGTGGTGAGGGTGTAGGTGTGGTGTGTGTGTGGTGGGACTGTAGGTGTGTGGTGGGACTGTAGATGTGTGGTGGGAGGTTTAGGTGTGTGTGGTGGGGGTGTACCGGGTAGTGGGAGTATAGGTGTGTGTGGTGGGGTGTCGGGGTGGGGGTGTAGGTTTGCATAGTGGGGTGTGTGGTGGGAGTATCGGCGTGTGGTGGGGTGTGTGGTGGGGGTCTTAGGGATGCTAAAGATTGTGAGGGGCCACTGTGCATGACACCCCTACACCTACACCACAACCCACCTACACCTCCACCACACCCACCCTACAGACCCACTCCTAAATCCCACACACCCCCACCACCCGCACCAAAAATCCTCACCACATGCTATATACATATATACATATACACATATATACAAATACATATATACCCATACACCTCCACTAGACACCCATCACACAAAACATACATACGCCCCCACCACACACACATCTAATTGAACGCAGAAGGCCTGGTGTTGGCTGCTGCCGCCTAGTGTGTAATCTGGCCAGAACGTGCCCCATTGTTCATAGATTGGTAAATGTTTATTGCATATTGCCACATCAGTCGAAAGGGGATTATTAAAAATGTTGTAATTGTTCATAGCTTGGTCAATGTTTACTGTTTATTGCCGCAATACTGGAAAGGGGAGTATTAGGAATGTTGTAATTGTTCATAGCTTGGGCAATGTTTATCGTATATTGTCACAGGACTAGAAAGGAGTATGTAGTAATTGTTCATAGCTTTGGCAATGTTTATTGTATATTGTCGCAGCACTAGAAACGAGAATGCTGGAACTGTTTATAACCTCGTTAGTGTATATTTGCCCCAGCACTAGAAAGAGGGATATTATAGGTGGTTGCTTAAAGCTACTAAAGGTACTTAAAGCTGCATAGTCCGATACAAGCATAACATTTTCAAAATCAAAGCAATTATCCAGATTTGATCTTACATATCTAATTTAGATACTGATACACTCATTAAGAATGTGTTGACACATGTAAGGGAATGAAGGGTCAATTTAATGAAAATGTGTTACTGCTGAAGTCTATGGTGTCAGAGTTTTGGCATGCTTGCCAAAATTCTTTGTACACGTTTGGACTTCAAATATCTCCAAAGTTAACCATTTAAAATTAAAGTTACTTCAAACTTAAAGTATGGTCGGTTATAAGGAATATAAACATCAACCTAATATATTTATCTCAGAAAATGACAGAAACTCAAAACCATCGGACTATGGAACTTTATCCCAAAAGCTTGTTTTATTTAACGACGCCTCTAGAGCACATTGATTTTCATATCATTGGCTATTGGATGTCAAACATATGGTCATTCTGACTTATTTCTTTGGAGGAAACCCACTGCCGCTGCATAGGTTACTGTTTCTGATAAGCAGGAAGGGGTCTTTATATGCATTTTCCCACAGACAGGACAGCACATACCACAGCCTTTGATGAACCAGTTGTGGACCACTGGTTTGCACGGAAAATAGCCCAAACTACAAATGGGTCCACTGGGCAGGATTGATAGGATAACCGACACCTTCACAGGTGGACATCCTACTACCTGAGCTATGTCCCGCTCCCCACAACTTTCACCCAACCAGTGCATCTGGCCCATGCGCTCACCTGGAAATCGTAAATCCTCGTTCCAAACTGCTTCCTTTGACGCGTGTATGCCAATGTGTGGTCCAGACATCCCTGTGCTACGCCCACCAGCTGTCAACACGCCCACAAAGAGTATTACTCCCCCCGGACGCTGTTAATGTTTGCAATTCATAAACCTGCACAGTCCGATGAAAATACCAAAATTTCAAAACCAAAACTGTGATCTGGATTTGATTCTACATATCTAACTTAAGATATTTATGCGTTTATCAAATATTTGTCACCAAATAGAATGGAATATTGAGGCAATTTAATAGAACCTGCTACTGCAGAAGCCTATGGTGTCAAGAGTTTTGATATGCTTGCCAAAATTAATTTTGGCAAACACATCAAATATCTCAAAAGTTGGTCATTTAAGATAAAAGGTACCTCAAACTAAAGTAAGGTAGATTATAACAATCAAGTTAAAATGTTTATGTCAGAAAAATGCAGAAATTCAAAATGATTGGACTATGCAACTTTAACTCACTGTTTCAAAAGTGAGGCTTATTAGGTGCCACTTTAACATGCTGTCTAGCTGCACTTATACACTTCAGTGTATAGTCTACCTCCACTACAAGAATGTACACTACAGGATGATAAAAACAAGTTGACAAATGATTTAATATCATATCAATAACATACACATATAGGAATAGTAAGTCAATTTAAAACAATCTGTCACTGCTGAAGCCTATCGTATGCACCATTTCAGTGTGCACACACAAATCTGTATTCCATGATTTCATTTCAAATAGCTCGACAGTTTTAGATTTATTAGTTAAAATGTCTTTTTCTCGAAGTTACATTAGGTTCTAACCATTTCTCTCCGTCTCTGTCTAACAGACATTCATTCATTCATCCATCCATTCATTCATTCATCCATCCATTCATTCATTCATCCAGTCATTAATTAATTAATTCAGTCAGTTAAAAAAAACACTCAACATGGTAGAACACCACACGACTAGGCAACTTTAATTGAAGGTAATCCGGTGTTTACACACTCACCTGCGATCCAATACCGATGCGACCCTCATTCAGCATGGAGATTGCGTATTTGTATCCTTGACCAACCTCACCAAGCACATTCTCTGCAGGCACCTAGATACAAAAAGAAGCAAGCCTAGGTCAACATTCCCCAAAGGCGGGAAAATTCTCTGATATCAAAATATATTTGTTTATAATCATATTTTTAAACATAAAGATCGGGTGTTTGGTTCCTGTGGCGGAGTGTACGTTAGAGTGTCTGACTTTTTTCTAGGTCGGAGTCCTAATCTGAAGGTCGGTGGTTCAATTCCCCATGCCCCCCATCTCAGCCAATTTGGATTTCCACCGCTGTGTATAACTTACAGCGTCACCAAAGGCCAGTTGCTCTCATACCATGTCTATGTGGTGTGGGAGGTTAAAAATCCCTTGGGTCGGTAAAAGTGTAGACTCGGGCTTTCTATCGACAAACTGTCTAATGGTGAAAACAAGTCTATTCAGACTTATCCATGATAGCCAGTGTAAATCTTCAAATCTTCAAAAGAGTCAAACCAATGACTTATAAAACTCATACTTATCGCTTCCTAGCATGTCGTTCGGCAATAATAGGATAGGGCAAGGACTGGTTAACTCAGTGTCAGAATAATGTCATTGAGTGGGATATTGGGTCATGGTGCCAGCAGCCTGATTTCCCAGAGGGGCAGCACTATAAAGTCACCATGAGTTCGCACTGTTACAAATCGGTACCCATCCTGATGACCTTATATATGCTGCCAGGACGTAAAACTCCAACAACCAACCAACCCAAACCGACAACTAACCACACATTATCAACAACTACGGACCAACCTTACTGCCAACTGGTGACGTTACAATAACTCCTGAGGTCTGCACCAGGACCGTATTCGATCAACACAACCTGGTCGACTCGGGTCACCCTAGTCATCAGAATTTCAAATTGAACACCGCGATTGGAGTCGACAAATACACGTGCCATGTGCGAAACAACCCGACCACAGTAACCCACGTCTTGGCTGGTGTTCGCTAGGAGCGATGACATCACATTTGTGCTGGTACCTGTAGGATAACAGCTATCAGCGCAAGTCCTACATGTTTTTTTAATGCTTTTTTGTTGTTGTAATAATGAATTGGAAATATAACTAAACTATACGATCATAAAATACTTTAAATCCTATTTTACTGTAGTTATATCGGTTATTCCAAGAACGAAAAAGAGTTGAGCGTGTTGGAGAGTGTTCGATTATGCAACCCAAGGATGTAGATTCTGCACATGCGCCAAAAAGTGACTCAGGTGACTAGAGTTGGTTAATCGAATATGCCCCAAGTGGCGTATACGGTGAACCGAAACTTTCCATCCATGCCACATTGGGACGCTGGTTCTATGCTTACAATTTTCCATTGCTTTTCAATACGCTTATTCCGAGTTCCACTGGTTCCTCAGGAAGCATTGATAGCTTGGGACCTAGCATAATGGGTCATAGTGTAAAATATTCCGATAATGATGCATTGGTGGGGGAATGCAAATGTTCTATTTGTGAAACTGGTATACATGGCCAGGTGCATAGATGTGTTTATGTAGTTGCTGGTGGTACTTGATTGATTGGTAAATATACATTGTGGTGCTAGTAAGATAGTGTGTAAGGGGAACTCAGAGCCCGACACACTACCCCCTCCCCCCTCTGATAGTCATGTATCACCACACACTCAGCTCATGGCAGGTGGTGGCCAGGGGAGCAACGCCGCTTGGTGGTGGACAGCAGATCACTGTAACCATGGGGACCGGAAATGTTTGTTTCTCACTGGTGGAGCTAGAAATGCTTGTTTCTCATTGATGGCGCTAGAAATGCTTGTTTCTCATTGGGAGAATGGGGTGAGGTGATACACTATACTGGATCCATGTACCATATAAATAATAAACCTGAGGGCTTGGTTCTCTCTCGTCTTTCACTCTTTGTACTCTTCCTTTCTCGTTTTGCCTGTATTGATTTCACTATAGCCTGCCTACACAACCACAGATACGAGCTGTGGACTTTACATAGGTTCAGCATATATGCTGGAAGGTAGAGGAAGGGAATGGTATTTTATCTAATGGAAAATATTTGCTAGAATAATTTCACTGTAACCAACATTAGCTATATTCCCACCAAACTTGGTCATCACCTGGCAGGTGGTTATAGGTGCAAAGTGAGTTGAAATTAAGTTCTATAGCGAAGACTAGGGCTGAGCGGAACTTGCAACAAAGTAAATGTAAAGCTTGTTTTTTTTAATGACACCTCTAGAACACATTGATTTTCATCATCAGCTATTGGACGTCAAAGATGTGGTCATTCTAACACATTTCTTTGGAGGAAACCTGCTGCTGTCACATAGGCCACTCTTTCCGATATCGAATCGAATGGGGGGGGGTTTACAGTCATATATGATGACTGAAGGTTGCAAAAAGCTACAACACTAAATGGGCGCCACGAATGGTGGCCCCCATATGAGAGAAGACAAAATTTCTCAGGGGTATAGAGTTGTTGTATAAAAAGGAGTAGGGAATGATAAGACTTGAAAGATGGCTGTACCAAGGAAGACTTTTATGTGCACTTTCCCACAGACAGGACAGCACAAACCACAGCTTTTGATGAACCAGTTGTGGACCACTGGTTAGAATGGAAAATAGCCGAAACTGCAAATGGGTCCACTGAGCAGGATCGATAGGATGACTGACACCTTCACAGGTAGACACTCTACCGCCTGAGCTACATACCGCTCCTGGAATTTACATGTTCATTCAGAAATGAAAAGATTAACACCATAACCGTAATCTGTCTAAATTAGCCTCATTTCAGTTTAATAGATTGGGAATGAAATACTACGGGAGGTAGAGGCCTACAAATATTTGGGAACTGAACTGGATGCAACTCTAAATGGGAATAAATAACTAAGTACATTAAATCAGTCATTGGCAAGGAAACTGAACACCTTCAGAAAAATCAAGGGTTTTATAAGTGAAAAAACATCTCTTCTTATGTACAAAACAATGATCCTCCCAATAATTGATTATAATGACCTAATATATGAACTACTCACAAAACAGCAACAAGCAAAGCTTCAAACAGTACAAAATAGGGTACTCAGGACAGTTTCCAAAGACCAAAATCTACACACAGAAGAACTACATGATAAAGCTGGAATGGACAAATTGTTGGTAATTTGCCATGCAGGACCAAATCGCCCCCCCCTCAACCTTGAATCTATGGCAGCCGACACTGGCGCCACCTACACTCTCCCCCTTTACCAACTCTATAGGCCGCCACTGCCGCCTGGCGGCTCGGGCCTGCACTGCCGATTTGAGCGCCGAGTAGCTCACTTTCGCCAGTGAGCTCGAACATGCCACGTGGTTACTGCAAAGCCCCTCTTCTTTTCTTTCTCAGCCGTCCCACCCACCCATCTATAAGAACACAAGATTGAGCGCTGGGAATAGACACCAGAGACAATTTACTTAAGCACTACTATAACTGAAACAAGAATACCATCTGAAGAAAAGATATAACTAATAAAACTCCAACTTATACCGATTCATCTCGTGTTGCTAATTAGAGACAAGGCACGAAAGGCATCTCTTAGGACTCCTGTACAATAGAGCCCAGGACACAATATATACAGACACAAGTATTCAAAATATTAGAGCAGCAGATGGTAACCTCTTGAAAATTCCCTATCCAAGGACTAACAAACTCAAAAGAGCACCTATTTATCAGGGAAGCTAACTCTGGAACAACTCTGCCAAAACCAGGAATGCAACAACCTACCTGCAATTTAAATCTAGATTAAAGGTTGAGTACCCAACATCATCATGATGTCGCTCACGATGCGACAAAGACTGCTTTCATTACTTGACTGCCGCTCTCCATTTAGCTCTCCATGAGTCGGTCTTAATGTCTCTCAGCTTCAGGTTTCTCTTGATGGTATCCTTGAACCTGTTCGAGTATTTCCTTATTTGTCACTTTGTCCTTCCAGGTTAGCCTCCTGATTGAACGCAGATGTCGCACCATGAAGGTATGCAGCTTATTATTATTGTTATAGTCTCCTCACGGGTATGATCATCAAATCACTGATATAATCTAAAGCTAAATGGCTATTCTCCAGTGTACATGTGCAAAATAAGATCTCCACTATATTTGTAATGCCTGATTTTAACCTACTATTGTCTATATTGTTCATACCATCTCAACTATAAATACTTCATATGCTCTATAATTGTTAAGGCCGGAAGACCAGTGCCTCGGTGCTGAAAAAAGATGTTATTCTACTGGAATACAAATTTGGGGGGAAAAAAGAAAATTCAGACAAACTAGTGATGATACCTTAATGACAGATCCACTGAACATTCTATATATAAGGATGCTATTTTCGGATAACTTAGCATTATGTGGTTAGTACAAGACCTAGTTCTTATAAGATGTTCTCTATAACATGCATATGGCTAATTTGTTCTTCAATATTTAATTAGCGCTTCTCAGGTGGAAGAATTTTAGTTTAAAGGACAAGAAATTATTAGAAAAGTAAAATTTCGAGGGAAAAGAATTGAGAGGTCAAACCCACAGAGACACAGACACACATACATACCTGAAAAAAGATATATGCACTTTTAAAAATGACTCCAATAACATGGGAATGGCTAATTTGTTCTTCAGTATTTAATCAGCACTCCTCAGATGGACAAGTTTTAGTTCAAAAGACAAGAAAATATTAGAAAAGGCAAATTTCGCGAGGAAAAAAAGAGGTCAAACACACAGAGACACAGACACACAAACACACACGAAAAAGGATATATGCATATTAAAAATATTTACTCAATAACACGCACATGGCTAATTTGTTCTTCAATATTTAATCAGCGCTTCTCGTGTGGGAAAATTAATTTAAAAGACAAGAAAATATTAGAAAAATTAAATTTTGAGGGGAAAAAAGAGGTCAAACACAGAAACACAGATATAGATACATATACACACAAACACACACGAAAAATGATTTATGCACTTTAAAAAAGGACCCCAATTGTTAATTCATTGACCTTGACATTATCAAAATGCAGAGTGCAGGTGCTGGAGGCCCTGATTCCCAGCTTGTCTTCCTTCTTCCCGATAGTGAACCCTGGTGTGTCCCGCTCCACAATGAAGCATGTGATTCCCCGATAGCCCTGCAAAGAGACAAGTTCCACAGATTGCACAGTTCTGGTACACTCTCGTACCAATTCTGCAGACAGTATGCATGACCTTTTTACTAAAGTAAAACAGGAAAACATTTGAGCCTTTTTGAGGGCAGCTGGACTGTACCACCTCATATAGTTTACTAAACAAATTCTATCAATTATTAATACAACTTTTCCTTTTCTATGGGAATTTGTTTCCCTTGACCACAAATATATGATTGTGAGCTTTCTAATTTAATGAGTGTCTATTGGCACATAATTGATTGTCTGCTTTTACATGTAAAAGCGATGGTTTCAACAAAAAACTAATATTTCTCACCATGAATATGGCCTATGCTGCCGACACGGCGTAAAGCAACCACCAATCAATCAATCAATCGTACCAATTCCACGGATTGCATAGCTTATACTCCCACCAATATTTTCTAGATTGCACACTTGTTGTACACACACATGCCAATTTTTCTTAGATTGCGCAGTTGTGTTATACACACCTGCCAATGTACCACAGATTACACAGCTGTGGTACACACTCCCATCAACATCCGCCACTAAATTATTCCATTTAGAGTTGGCATGTTGGACATCTTCCTCCATGGAATTATTCCATTTAGATTGGACAGGTTTGACACTGTCCTCCATGGAATTATTCCAGTTAGAGTTGGCATTCTCTACACTGTCCTCCATGGAATTATTCCATTTAGAGTTGGCATATTCGACACCATCCTCCATGGAATAATTCCATTTAAAGTGGGCATGTTCAGCACCATCTTCCATGGAATTATTCCAGTTAGAGTGGACATGCTCGACACTGTCCTCCATGGAATTATTCCATTTAGAGTGGGCGGGTTTGACACTGTCCTCCATGGAATTATTCCAGTTAGAGTGGACATGCTCGACACTGTCCTCCATGGAATTATTCCATTTAGAGTGGGCGGGTTTGACACTGTCCTCCATGGAATTATTCCATTTAGAGTGGACATGCTCGACACTGTCCTCCATGGAATTATTCCATTTAGAGTGGGCGGGTTTGACACTGTCCTCCATGGAATTATTCCATTTAGAGTGGGCATGCTCGACACTGTCCTCCATGGAATTATTCCATTTAGAGTGGGCGGGTTTGACACTGTCCTCCATGGAATTATTCCATTTAGAGTGGGCGGGTTTGACACTGTCCTCCATGGAATTATTCCATTTAGAGTGGGCATGTGCAACACTGTCGTCCATCGAATTATTCCAGTTAAACTGGGCATGTTCAACAGTCTTCAATGGCATTATTCCATTTTGAGTGAAAAGCTACCACTTACCGCTGATGGGTTGGCATTAGCCATTACAAGGAAGATTCCAGCGTGTTCGGCATTACTGATCCAGCACTTTCCGCCATTAATCACAAAATGGTCGCCCTCCCGAACGGCCTGGGTCCGCAGTGAAAAGGCATCTGAGCCTGACTCGGGCTCGGACAGACAGAAGCAACCAACCTGCACACAGAAGAAGAAGACACTTAAGTGATCGCTACAGGCGGCAGGGGATAATAAGATCATGAGTCATTCTCTGAAACTGGGCACTAAAGTGCGACGTGGAAACCAAAAGTGAAAACATTCTAAATAATAGCAGAAAACATTCCAAATAATACCAGAATCCATGTTCATATGAAGGTGTACGTGTTGTAACTGGTTGTAGGTGAGGACATCTATCCAAGATGTGACACACTCAGACACTGTCAGCAATGCTCACACTAAGGTGGAGGGCCCCCAGCCAAAATAAAACTAGGCGTCAAGAACAGATGACAAATACTGGAGCAACAGTGGATAACCTCATCCCATCTCGACCGTCTGTAGGAGGACTGCCAATCTTCTAAGACGGCCTTCACAGAATGAAGTTTGTTCGCTCCAACATCGTTCCATTCATCCTGCTAGTTAGACATGATGAAATTTAAGATCTGTATATGGGATACCCAGGTTGGCCCAAGGTGAGTTCAAAGCAGCCTTGGTACTGTCTGTTGAAAAACCTTGAAACTGTCAGGGAAAGTGAGCCGACAGAGCACTTGCCATTTCCGTGGCGAGTCGGGGCATGAACTTCTCCTTCTGCGCAGGCGTGCCCAGTTTGTTCATGAGCGTGTTGATCAAAGTGTTCTGGATATCTATCATCACCGTCACAGCCATGTCCACCTAGCCAGAAGTAAAACATATTTAATCACATTTTGTTTTCTTTAATCACACTGCTAGGGTTTTGCAATCTGTAATTTAATGAAAGTTTGAGCTATACAATAATATGGGGTTTGAGTCTCTAGAGCCTTTGGAATGTGCATCGACTGCGGCTTCACTTTGATTAATGCTTGAAACTTCATATTGGGCAATAGCAACAGAAAGTGTGACTATCGAAAATGGGCTTAAACATGCCCGTAACTGATTCCACGTCACATGCAAATTGAATAAAAAGCAAAACATTTTATTTCAAACACAGCAATTAATGCAATAAATACAACAATTAGTACTATAATTAATGAGAAATTAATACTACAGTTAATACAATAATTAATATAACAATTGATATAATTCATAATATCTGATATAATATAATATATCAAATATAATTGGAATGTAGGCAAAAAATGCCACACCTTTGCAAGTTCCTCAATGATGAGAATCGATGAGAAAAACGTGGAGCCGGTCCCACCGTATTCTGGAGAGATCTCAATGCCCATAAACTGAAGAAAAATAAATTAAATTAAATTACATTAACACCTTAACGCGAAATATTTATTTATGAACATGTAAACGGAATAACAGTTACTCATCTATGTAATAACTTAAATAGGACTCCCAAGACCCTTTCTGAAAGCTGTTCGTAGCTACATGGAAAAGACTATTTAGAATGATGCCTGTATATTATAGAAGATACCCAGAACAGCTGAGGAATCAGTTGGATGGATCATTAGTTCATGTTTTAAAAATAAATCTTAACTTTAAAAAGTTGGGTTCTTGAAACCTTATGATGCAAAGCTTGACGATTCTCATCTATTCCTAATATTGCTGACACCATTTAATTTTAAGTCTGCATAGTCCGATGAAAACCTACAACTTTCAAAACTAAAACAATTATCTAAATTTGATTTTCCACATCTAACTTGGACACTAATGCCCTTCTGAAACATTTGTTGTCACATTGAAGGGAATGCTAAGTAAATTTAATAGAACCTGTTGCTGCTGTCCGTGTTTTGGCATACATGCTAAAAATTAATTGTGCATGTATGTACTTCAAATATCTCAAAAGCTAACTATTTAAAATCAAAGTTACTTCAAATCAAAGGAATGTAGATAATAACAATCAACCATATATATTTATCCCAGAAAATGACAAAAACTCAAAACCAACAGACTATGCAACTTTAAATGCACCATTTCTCATTTTGCTGCAGAAAAACATATTAATCAATTGAAATAACAATTCTGGACTAAATAATAAAGAAGAGAAAAACCTAAGTTTTGGAAAATGACATACCCCGTTATCAAAGAACTGTTGTATCAACGAATCAGGCATATGTGATTCTTCGTCCATTTTCTTTACCAATGGCGCAATTGTTTCCTGTCCAAACTTCCGAGCTGGAAAAAGTAGACTTTGATTAGAATATTACTGATTATATGCTAACTCGCTTATGAGTTGTTTGGTTATTCCAAATTAAAAATTTATATACATAAATTGATGTTATCTGTGAAAGGATGACCTCTGAACACTTTGGCTTCTGGATACTGAATGCTTTATTCACCGTCCAGGGTCCTGAACCACCGGCACCCTTTGTCTCTGATGTCATCTCATTTACATATTCCTTTGTTCTCCACACGTGCCTGGATGTCTTTTATGCAAATATTACATTATCTACTTTACTTTAAATTACAGTATTCATTACGCATGTTGGCCGAGGCTAACATCGCTAATTTGCTCACGAGGCAAAGGCTATTTTTGTCTTTTCTTTGCTAACCTCCCTACAGCTAGATCGTCAGTGCGCCGCCTGCACTCACCAGGGGCCATATGCAGGAGTCGGTGATAGCGTCGATTGGTGTTAGCCTTTAAACGCGTTTAGCTATCACCGCCCGCGCGAAGTATGTCACGCCGTATGCAGAGGCGCCTAAACGGTGAGTGTTAGCTAAACGTGAATCCCTTGCAGCCGGTTCCCGGCGAGCACTGCCGAATCGGTATCCAACACCGCCGGGAACCAGCCAGCACTGAGGCGGCGGTTTGTTTAGTTTACATTCGTCGATTCGACAATATGAATAACGCTGCCAATGCGGCAGTGGTGTTGATATCGGCTCGCTTTTAGGGTTAAATTGATAAAATTTCACTTATTACGTATGTAATTCTGTTAAATATGATAGCATTGAATAGATTTGGACCTAATACATTGCCGCTGATGTGGCGGCTTCGGCCAGTATGGATATCGATGTCGACGCGGCGGTGGCGGCGATTTGTTTTGTTTACATTCGTCGATTCGACAATATGATTAACGCTGCCAATGCGGCAGTGGAGTTAATATCGTTTCGCTTTTAGGGTTAAATTGATAAAATTTCACTTATTGTGTATTTAATTCTGTTAAATATGATAGCATTGAATAGATTTGGGCTTAACGTAACCCTAACACCAACCTTAAACGTGCTATGAAACGGGTTTAGTGTAGCGGACCTTAAACGCGCGGTGTTAGCGTAACACTGCCTGTCGCATACAGACTTTTTGCCGCTAAACTGGAATCCGACCCTAAACGCGTTTTGGCTCGATAACACCGCGTCCTGCATATGGCCCCAGAGCGACATCGATCGCCCACCGTCCCACCCATAGGACAAGTGGCTTGAGCGCCGACTAGCTAAATGGTCGCTACAATAACACCCCGTTATGGTGCTGTCACATTACGACGCTTCTCGCTGGCGCGCCGCCAATGTGCAAAATCACTTTCAATTGTCGAGAGATGTAAAACTTTTCGGCGCCAGCACAACGTATTGGTAGCGCGCAGCTGACGTTGTAGTAAAAGTTTGCCGCGTCGTCCTGATATGACCTTAGATGTTGCTAGGATATAAAACAACAAAAAGCAACAGTTTGGCGCAACGTGTGGGAACGACCCTCACACGCGTGCAGCGTGTGCCTATCGTTCGCATAACGTTATTCCAGCGATGTCGACGTGCTTCTGATGTCGCCATAATGTTGGCACCCGCGCGTTGTTGCGCGTTGTCGGTCGTCAAAAGTTTTGTGCAAGCACAAAACTTTGTCGATCGCCTGACGCGCATCACCGACCGTCGCCGTAGATCAAGGAATACCAACACGTGCCTAATGCGCGCGTAACGCTTCCTGACGTATCCCAACGTTGCGCCAAAATATCACACACGTCGATGTGCATTGGCGAGAAGCGTCATAATGTGACAGCTCCATTAGAACTCACCTGCCGAGCTGCCAACCTGAACTCTGGGTCACTGACACCCATAAGCAACACGAAACATGCTGGCCTCTACATAGGTCCTGACTTATTTTATTAAAAATAAATATACTTTAAACGTTCTAATTGCATTGTCTCTTTGTCCGAGTGAATTGAATTATTATAGATAGCTATTAATTCTGGAGATATTTGAATTATATAAAATACTAAATAGATTTGGAGGGCACATTAAAATGCTGGACACGATAGCCATGTATCAGCGATGTGTTCGATCAAATTTAATTATTATTCCTTTTGATCAGCGACAAATGTTTAATTAGGGCACCATTATCAAAATTGGATATTACAATCCACAAAATAACATAACATAGCAACAAATACTTCAACTATGATTAACTAGATTACCATTCCATCACCGATTTAATATTGCCGTCATCTATAGGCCTATAGTACACAGCTTGAGATACTGAAATAGTCTTAAAGGGACCAGCTATAGCTCGCTGGGACACTGCGCGTACTCCGACAAATGCTCTCCAAGCACAACTTTGTTTAGTTTTTATGTTTAAATGAACCAAGTATGTGTGGGGAGAGTAGGGGACCCACTTCACCACCAGAAGTGGGTCAGTTCTGAGGCTGGGAATAGCTGGCAGCTGTTGTTTTAAAAATGGCTGGGTGAGTGGAGATAAGGGAGAGTAAAACTGGGGTATTTTCAATCTTCTTTAGAGTAGTTCAATCAGGAAATATATTTGTGTAATGTAAAATATATGTTAGTACAATTACATTGCATAATTCAATGAGAAACAGATATAGATGAAAAAAATTTTTTTGTTGATGAATGTAAAAAAGGTTCTGCTGTGGATGGGGTTTGAACCCACATCACCAAACAACTTCAGATTACAAGTCCAACACTCTAACCACTAGGCCACAGAGACCACACATAATTAGTAGTCTCACTTCAGGCTATTTGTGTATAGGACGTCACATATAAAAGGTATGTATGTATGTATGTATGTATGTATGTATGTATGTATGTATGTATGTATGTATGTATGTATGTATGTATGTATGTATGTATGTATGTAAGTATGTATGTATGTATGTATGTATGTATGTATGTATGTATGTATGTATGTATGTATGTATGTATGTATGTATGTATGTATGTATGTACGTGCATGCGTACGTACGCACGCATGCTGCGTACATACGTACGTACATGTATGTATGCATGTATGCATGTATGCATGCATGCATGCAGGTAGGTAGGTAGGTACGTACGTATGTATGCACGCACGCACATGTGTTCGAGTTAGAGCGTCCGTCTCCCGTGTTGGTAGATCGTGGGGTTGTGAGTTTGAATCCTGGTCGAGTCAAACCAATGACTTTAATATTGATACTTGTTGCTTCCTAGTCTGGCGCTTGGCATTATTAGGATAGGACAAGGACTGGTTGGCTCAGTGTCAGGATAATGTGACTGAGTGGGATATCAGGTCATGGTGCTGATGGCCTGGTATTCCAGTGGGGCAGCACGATAAAGTTGCCATGAGTGCGCACTGTCACAAGTCGGTACCTGTCCTGATATGACCTTAGATGTTGCTAGCACGCACACACACACACACGTGCGTGCGTACATACGTACGTACGTACCTGCCTGCGTGCGTATGCACGCACATACATGCATGCACGCACGCACGCATGCACACATACACACATACTGAACATACATACATATTACCATCTCTACATACTCTACATTCAACCAGCCAGTTCATACATACATACATACATACATACATACATACCTTTTATATGTGACGTCCTATACACAAATAGCCTGAAGTGAGACTACTAATTATGTGTGGTCTCTGTGGCCTAGTGGTTAGAGTGTTGGACTTGTAATCTGAAGTTGTTTGGTGGTGTGGGTTCAAACCCCATCCACAGCAGAACCTTTTTTACATTCATCAACAAAAAAACGTTTTTCATCTATATCTGTTTCTCATCGAATTATGCAATGTAATTGTACTAACATATATTTTATATTATGCAAATATATTTCCTCATTGCACTACTCTAAAGAAGATTGAAAATACCTCAGTATTACCCTCCCTTCTCTCCACTCAACCAGCCAATGGCACAACAATCTAGGTCACTCTCCTGCACACCACCAAGTGGAAAAGTTCAGTACTAAGCATGTACCACCCCTGTGGCACACATCTGAACTATTCTGAGTTCGTTTGTTTTCCCGGCGACGAATATCTCCTCCCTTTAAAATCATGTATGACGGTTTGGCAGTCAATCGCAAACCCCTGGAAATTGCACACCCCGGGGTTTACCTGGCCTTTCGAATGGCCACAGTGGTGACATCTGTGAATAAAGGCCGTTTTCAGCGTAAGTGCAGTCTGAATTACGAACTGGACTATCGCAAAGATGTTTTCATTAGGATAAAGACTCGCAAACATGGGGTTTTGCAATTTTCAGGGGGGGGGGGGGGTTGTGATTTCCTAGCCATGCCCATATATGGCATGGGGGTTTGCGATTTCCTAGGAAATCACAAGTGGGGTTTAGCGATTTACAGGGTTTGTGATTTCCTGCTACACCGGCTTGGCTTAGCAATATATCTACTCCTTGTTATAAGTTTAACAACGCAGAGTACAAATATCAAACTTCCAGAAAGCAGATTCGCTCAATTTTGGCCCCAGCGGTATAAAGAGTCAAAAGAAATGGATTTAAAGGAAAAACACACAACCACCAAGGAACAAAAATGCATTACCTGTCTCTTTCATCATTTCTTCCTCTTCATTTAAAAGCTCGAGTGGTCCTGATTTGAAAGTCCTTTGTTGGGTGACATGTGCAGAACCAATTGTTGAGACACCAGGCAAGCGCTCAAATGTAGATGGCAGCATTCGAAGGCGGGACGCAAGACGACTGCACCACATGATGATTGCCTAAAACAATAAGAAAAAAAGAATTTATTTTTATCATCGGCTATTGGACAAGAAACAAACAAGATATGTTAGTTAACACTTATACACACACTCAAAGTTTTAATGAGAATAATAACGGACAGAGCATCGCTAATCATTTATATTTTGTCATGAATAAGTGGAACTTGAAGTAGATAGATATTCACTAACAGTCAAAGAGTGTTGGGCTTCTGGAGTAATTAGAGTAGAAGTAGTTACTTGGCTTTCTATTTAAACACATTATCACCATCAGAGAAAATTGACTGTTTAGCTAGTATAATATAAAAACAAATATAAACATAAGTAATTTAAATATTTAAACATTGGTAATTGAACAATAATAGCTGTAATCACATACTTGGCTTTATAGGCACATTGTTGATTTATTCAGACTCAATAAGAAAAGAGAAATGGGTGGAGATTAAGAGAGGCCCTCAAGTACATGGCCATTGGCTTGATACTGATAGAACTGATATAGCTTTGCTAGCCTTGTCTGGGTATGATGCAGAGAAAGGCCATTGTTCAGCCCTTTAGTATAATGTGAGCTGCAGGAGTTACTTGTATGACATCTAAGGTGTTATTGTCTAGCTGCATTTTATGTGAAAATATTTCGGATTGAAATAATGATCGATGAACCTGGGGACATTTGTTATAAAGTAAAGAATAACTTAAAGAAATCAGTGTGAGTGGCAAGATTGTAATGAGAATTGGCTTCCAGAGCAAGAAGTATACCAACTAGGAAAAGTTAATGTAGTGTGGCAGTCCACACTTTTGTAGCCAGGCGGTTTACCGTAGCAGACAGTGTCTGGAATTAGCGAGCCATTGGCCTAAGTATAAATATGTGTGATGTCAGGACTTGCGAGATTGAAACTCTAATCTTTAGTTTCAATTTCTTCAATGGCTGATATAAATATAAAGTGTAGGTGATCTCGGGTATATCTAAAAAAGTAATGTTTAATTTTTAATTAAAACAAAGAAATTGTATTAAAAAGAAAAAGAGATTGGATTGAAGGAGCCTGATAGGATGCACCATGGGGTTCAGTTGTGGGTGTATGGAATGTCCAATATGAAAATGCCAGTAGAATAGGATTGATATTTTCATAGCCAGGAACCTGAAGCTGTGGAGGGTACATCGGCAAGAAGTGATTTGGGCTTAGAGGTAAGAGGGAATCGAGAATTTGATAGCATCTAACATTGTAATAATGCCAATGAGGGTTAGCAGTCCAGTAGTGTAGTTTCCAAAAGCAGGATTTCGATTCTGGTTATGCGTGAAGCACCAAATATGCATCTTCCCATTTGGTACCGAGCCCTTTCCAAGTTCCAGTTGCAAAAGTAGATAATCGAATTGTCCACCATGGTCCCTGAGGAAGCCCTATAAAAAGATTCACACATAGTACCTATACTTAGGAGTTAGATAAAAGATTCACCTCTGACTTTGACGGGGTGAATCTTGTATCTATTATCTACCGAGGTAAAAACAGATTGTCCTCATGGCGGACAATTTGCTTATCTTCTAGTACAAAATAGACAGTATCTGGTAAATGCAAAATGTGGGGCACATAACGATAACTAATTAGTGAATTAATCAGTGCCAATGGCAGTTGGCTGCTTGCTTGTTGAAAAGATTTATGATGATGCCAGCCACACCCCATGGTACATGGTCATGGCTAAGCAGTTTATTTCTGTCATAGTATGTGGTGCGATTTTAGAGATATATCACTTTTGTTACCATTCTGGTCTGCTGGCAAGTATTGTTGTTTACATGCATTTAGGCATCTGGAAATCCGCCGAGCTTGCCAGTCGCGCTAAAATCGTGCTATGACATCATCCCTTTTCAGTTTAAATTGTGCAGGGAATGGTGCCGGGAATGGTGCCATTTTGAAGTCCATTAAATTCCACAGATGTTAGTTTTTGTTTGGTCAAAATCCATCAAGAATTAACAGAACTCAAGCTTTCTGAAGTTGAAGTTAATTTTCCCTGCATTAGTTAGGTACCCCCCAATCCGCTGGGGGCGCCACTATCGCCTGACCAACAAACTTGTACAACTTTTTGCGACCTCATCTCAGACAGAGTAGAGTCAGGAAAAGGCACCCCACTCGAGAATCATGCCCAGTACCCTCATTGTTACATCCATTTTTGAAGGGCCAAAGATTTAAGTAACAAGAGAGACTATTTTCACTGCTGTACGATGTTTGAAAGCCATTTTACTAAGCTATTCAAGTCTTTAGATGCAAAATTTAGAGGTAAGACTGCCAGGAATGGCCATGTTAACTATTAGAATGTGAATCTTTAGCATTTTTTTCTTCCTAAAAATGGTCATACAATGACTACAACTGGAACCACAAGTCTAGAATCTGGCAAAGTATTGTGGGTGTCAGGCGATTTTATATAATGGTTGCCATGGAAACCCACATTTTTCTGTGATCTAATTTTTTAATATCAGTTTTGATAAGCTGTGATGATTTCCCATAGCAAGAAGAACCTTGGTATCAAGTTTGATCAGGATCAAACTAATAATAAAAAAGCTGCAGTTGTCATATTGTAGGTTGGCATGATTGTATTACGGTTACCATGGAAACATACCTTTTTCTGTGATCTAATTTTGATATATCAGTTTTGATAAGCTGAGGTGATTTGCCATACCAAGAAGAACCTTAATGTGAAATTTCATCAGGATCTGACCATTATTTTTTTTTAAAGCTACAGTTGACTCATATTATAGGTAGGAGCGATTGTATTATGGTTGCCATGGAAACCTACATGTTCCTGTGATCTAATTTAAAAAAATTTGTTTTGATAAGAGGCGGCAGTGATTTGCCTTACGAAGAAGAACATTGGTGTGATGTTTGATCAGGATCTGACCATTAATAAAGAAACTCCAAAGAAATGTTATAATTAGTCTATTTAACAATCCTTAATAAGGCACTTCTCGAATGCATTAAAGGCCCTGTCACATTACGGCGTATGGCGGGAGCATATTGAAAACCTACGTAGGTCCTGCGCGTGCCGGCCTATGATGACATTTGGTGACCTTTCGGGTGGTTTTGAGCGTATGTGGAACCTACGAGGAGCGTATGGGAGCGTATGGGAGCGTGCTGTGACATTTTTTGACAGTATGGGCCATACGCCCTCATAGGTCGGGTTTTTTTGAGCATGCACAACAAAATTTGGACGGACGGATTTATGAAAGCGTATGGCGGCGTATGCCTCATACGCTTCACATACGCCGGCATCTGGCGGCGTATGAGTAGCGTATGAGTAGCGTATGCGTAGCGTATGAGTAGCGTATACGGCGTATGCCGACGTATATGACGTAACGCGCTTACGCCGCCATACGCTCCCGCAAAAAACCCTAATGTGACAGCCCCTTAAGCTAAGATTCCACATTTGTGGTATGCGACATGCGAATGCGGCAAAAAAGGGAAAAGCAAATAAATAAACAGTGGTGCTTCCATATGTCCGAATGCGAATGCGGAAAATGGATCGACCCATGGACCGATCGGTGCGAATGCGAATGCTGCTGCATTTGCCATAGAAAACAATAGTAATTTTGACTTTCCTTCACAAATTTGGAGCAAAAAAACCCCAAAATGGGATGGGTATCTTTTTTGTATTTTTTGTTTTTGTTTAATGATCCCCCCCCCCCCCCCAGCACAAAAAGTAGACATTGACTATTGGAGGTCGACATGGGTATCCAATCCACATACCGCGTATCGGGAATCTTAGCTTAAGCTAATTACAAAAGGTCTGAAAATCAACAACCTTCAAATGCACATATCTCACTCAATTTTTGGAATATCTTAAAAATTCAAAAAGCATATGGTTTTTGATCCATTGCAGCTTTTAATGAAATAATAATTTGAATGTTTGGACCAATTTGAAAATTTTAGGAGGGTACCTACATTAGTACACTCCTGAAACAGCTCGAGGGTACCCTGGTCAAAATATCTGCCCTATAAACCAATCCACTTACTGTGAGAAAATACTAAAATAAACCATTTTTGGGGCACCTTACACACCATAACTTTGCTTCTAGTTGACCTATTATCTTAAGTCCATAAATATATGAAATTAAAGGGCTATCTAATATTTGAAATTTTCTGCAAAACATGGGCATGGCCATGGGTGTGGCTGGCTGTTGCAGGCTGGTACCATCATAAAGACATAAATCTAATCATTAGCCGATTACTTGGATTAGGGATTAGACTAATGTAATGCCAGACATACATTTAACTAACCTGGTTAGACAGCTTTTAAGCCCCAGTCACACCTCACCGGATTGGGGTAAACGGACAAAAACCAAACAAAGTCCGTTTTGTGTCCGTACAAGTTTTGAACATGCACAAAACTAAGAACGGATGCCGCCGGACTGACATCTAAGGTTCTTGTCCAGTTTGAGTTTGTTTCGTCCATTGGCTATCTGTTCATATCCGTTCATGTCCAGTTCATGTCCGTTCGTCCGGCGGCCTGCTTAAAAAAAAGCATAACTCCCCATATTCATAAGAAAAAAAAAAACCAGGCTTTACTCCTGTAAGGCCGAGTCACACCTCACCGGATTGCGCAACAGACAGAATTGTCTAGTCCGGTGGTGATAAGTATCAAAATGTCTTAAAATGTGTCAAAGTGTTGCGAAGGCCGCTGGATGAACAGACATGAAACGGACATGAACGGATAGCCAACAGACAAAACAAACTCAGACCGGACAAGAACCGTAGACGTCAGTCCGGCAGCATCCGTTCTTAGTTTTGTGCATGTTCAAAACTTGTAGGGACACAAAATGGACTTTGTTCGGTTTCTGTCCGTTTCCCCCAATCCGGTGAGGTGTGACTGGGGCTTTACCTTTACTCTTTAGTTTACCTTTACTGGCTTTAGGCTTATGGGGCTGTCACACTACGACGCTTCTCGCCGGCGACCGGTGAACGTGCGTTGATTTTGGGCGTCGGTACATTTCACTACACGTCGGTACACGCTGATGGTCGGCGCAAAACGCCGGCGCGCGCTCGTAGTCGCCCAAGGTTTTAAGCATGTCAAAAACAATCCAACGACCGCCAGCGCGCGCAAATATATGGGTAAGGACGTTAGGCGCGCTGCGTTGGACGCGCCGGAATAACGTTGTGGGAACGCTAGGAAGACGGCGCGCGTGCGGGAGGGTCGTTGCTCACACGTTGCGGCAAACTGGGCCGTTTTTGTTTTACGCCCTAGCAACATTTAAGGTTAAATGAAGACGTCGCGCAAACTTTTTTTTTTTTGTCCCCAGCGCGTCGACACACGTTGGCCGCGCGCGCATAACGCGCCGTGCTGACGCCGATCTTTTCCCCCAAACCGCCGAAAAGTTTTACGTTTCTCGACGCGCAAGATTTTATTTTCAACGCTGACGAGTGACGGGTCACACCTGTCGAAACGTCGTAGTGTGACAGCCCCATCAGCTTTACTTTTAGTCAGTCAATCACTCAATGCCAGGACGGACTATTTAAATATACAATATATTAATCTTATCATTCGTATCAAACTTTGCTTTTCATTGGGACTAACTCAGTTAAATGTTGTTAGCTTGATATGAATTTACCTAGTTTTCGTGAACAAGTTTCTCTTGACTGTCAACAACAAAAGTAGACCCCGGGCTGTATTGTTGATCAAGTTATAGACGTTGCTCAGAACCAGCTTCAGCGAAGCGGTGCCCACAATCCCACAGGGCGGAAACCGTGGCCTGACCAACTTCCTCTTTGTGCGGCCATATTGGACTAGGTGTGTATCTTGTTTACGATTAATTGGAAATCTATATGAATCTTTGAATTATAATGACATCGTGTGGAAATACATGTCAGTTATGAATTAAAACAGATTTGTTTATATGGTAATAACATTTTCGATTTTTTTAGATGACTATAGATGTGTGTTATTGTCATATGAAATTGGCATGTGTACTCTGCCGTGTTGTAAACTAAAGTAGCCCTCAGTCTGGGGCCTGTGAAAGTAATACTTTTTCTTTTCAAGTAAACAGTAAGCTGAGTAGTCAGTTCAGCATTTTAATGTACATATATGGTTGTGGGATATATATTAAAACTCATCAAAACAATTATTGGAAGATTATTTTACATTACTAATAACATTCGTTAGGACATACCTGAGACTTAGTACGATTACTCGTGTTGATATGAGCGAAAATAGGGGTTATTATAAATAGGTACTTCAATTTCGATGTAGCACAGTATGTGAGACGTAGGATTGCTAGAAAAGAACGCCTAGTAGTAGTATTATCGTGTAATCTGTGCTTACAAGCAACATGATCACCTCAATCATGAGTCAATGGCCAATGGAATGGGTAGGTATGTGCCAACAAAATTCGAACTCCTTCAATAATAAATCAAAAGGCACCACTGGAAAGAGCTTGAAAAGCCCTTTAAAATGACACTGGGATTTATGAGAATAGGTATAGTATTAAGGAAGTTATGGCATTTTTCATCTCTGAAATTGGTCTGTATGTTCTTCCATTAAGATTTAAGTTAAGGTAAAAGCACTAGATTTCTGTGACCGAAATTGGTGACTTTTATGGGAAAATATATGTAATTTCTTTAATAATTGAGATATCTAGATGAAATTTGGACTGAAGCTAGTTTAAGTCTTGTTCTATTGATATAATTCAATACAACATTTGAAACAAAATTAAGTGACCTGAAACAATATATTTCTGTGACTGAAATTCATGTACTATCTTTAATAACTGAGAGATCTTCAGTGAAGCTAGTTTAATTTATTCATGTTCTATTGATACAATTCAATAACATGATATTTGAAACAAAATAAGTGACATGAAAATATCATTTGTGGTTGATTAGTGAACTCCATGACCGGTTTTTTCACAACATATTCCATAAATGTAAATCAACAAATCACGATAAAGAGTCTTCTCAAAACATCAGTTAAGCATAAGATTATCATATATGAGATCCGCTGCCAAGGCAAAGAATGATACGTCATAGTCAGTAGCATTGTCATAACTCATTCTCTGACCAATAAGCCACCACCTACTTTTTGAGGTGAGTCTCAGAAAAAGTGATAAACACCTGTTGCATTTCTGAACGTGCCAATCATGAAGAACTCATCACAATTTCCCCAAACTCAACAGTATATAAGATTAATAATGGTTACTCACCACAGACTACTTTCTAAATGTTTCAGATTGGTATAAAAGAGTGAATGTGCAGGTTGAAATCGAGTGAAACTTTTGAAGTTATTGGAATAGCAAAACTTGACCAAATTGAAATATTTTTAAACTAAGCTGTAAAGGGATTCCCATACTACATAATAGACTAGGAATACCCAAGATTGACCAATGCAAACCGACCATAGAGGCATTTTTCTACACCCCTCCACAAACAAGGTGGGATTTGCTGGGTCAGTTTTGTCGTAAGAAAATATCCACCGGTGCTTTGGCACATACCTACAAAGGGGATTCTCGATGTCAGACGTCCGAGTACTTTTTACGCTCACAACGCGCAAAGGGCCACTGGCACTGCCATAGAGACAAAACTAAGTCTAAGACTACTCTAACTATCACAGACACAGTAAATTGTGCTTTTTGCTGCTTTGAAAGCAAAATTATCTTATTTCTATTAAATAGTTAAGATCTTTCTCTACAATTTCACATTCAGCTTTTTTTTTTTATCAGCCAATTGTAAGTTTGTGAATTTATTTTGTGAAAATAATTTTGATGCCCATGATCTGATATGGCTACTATTGGGACTTGACACTCAGAATATCCCAACTTTCACTATTGTTTCTGCTTTTTAATTCTTTCAGAGAAAATTGATCTTAGGTTAAATTAAATGCTTCAGATCTTCCTCGCGCATTATGGTCTTTTTAATCGACCCAATGAAAGCTTTAAAATTTATTTTGCAAAAATTAATGCTCCGCATAGACATAGCATTGCTGCAGCACAAATTACTGCATTGTTTTACCCTTCGCTAGTAGTTGCCAGGGCTGTGACTTCACGCCGACATCGAGACCTGCTCAAAACTGTTTATTTATATTTTTAAAAAGGAATCAACTTGACAAACTATCATGCTTCGAAGAAGCTAGGGCTAGGAAGACCTACTGTCATTGTTTTGACTAGAATATTGCTAATCTCGCAGTCGATTTCCGCTTATTTCTCCTGGCAGTGTTACGCAGCGCGCATAGTGTCGACTAGTACAATTTCAACGGATTGTAATTTGTATAGTAGTTAAAACAGCTGATGCCCGTTAATATAATGTCCTTTAAATTTATTTTTTTTACCACAGACGCCATTATGAAGTTCAACAAAATGGTCAGCTCCTCGCGGAGGAAGAACCGCAAGAGGCACTTCAATGCGCCCTCCCACATCCGCAGGAAGATCATGGGCGCCCCACTGTCCAAAGATCTCCGACAGAAACACAATGTACGCAGCGTGCCCATTCGCAAGGACGACGAGGTTCAGGTGAGCCGATGTAATGTTAACAGGGATGAGAAATTTCACATTTTCTCCAGATGTCTAGATAAAAGATTCACCCCGCACTTAAAGTTGCCTAGTCCGATGGTTTTGAGTTTCTCACATTTTCTGAGATAAATGTATTAGGGTGTTCATTATAATCTACCTTACTTTAGTTTGAAGTAACTTTTATTTTAAATCGCAAACTTTTGAGATATTTGAAATGGAAACATCCAAAATTAATATTGACAAGCTTCCCAAAACTCTATCACCATAGGCTTCTGCAGTAACAGGTTCTATTCGTTGACTCAGTATCCCCTTATATGTGACGACAAATGTTTAATAAGTGCAGCAGTATAAAAGTTAGATATGTAGAATCAAATTTAGATAATTGTTTTGGATTTGAAAATGTTATGTTTTCATCGGACTATGCAGCTTTAAGGTAGGGGTTAATGCCAAGGTAGTCTAAATACGGGAAACAGACGGCCACCATAGAATTCCGCCGATTTCACTTTTAAAGTCAATTTAATTACCTGTTTTCTTTTCTCTTTTTTTTCAACTGAAAAGTAGTGGGTAAATATATAGATGTCCGAAAGTATATATTTTGTATGCGGTGAATCTTTTATCTACCAGATCCCCAATATTCAGGGATGAAAGATATCCGCCCTCCGGGATTTTTCAATCCCACACCACCATCAGCGTATACTACTAATAAATGCTCTAAAAGCTGCAGCACTATCAGCGTATACTACCAATATATATGAAACCCGACTTCCGGAAATTTTCCGAGATTCCCTGACAATGCTAAACCTATGGGAGAATATCCGTTTTTTTTAACGGAGACCTTTCTTTCATCCCTGAATATTTAGCAGTCAGATATACCGAAAGTACTATTTTTATTCATATTTTTGATGACTTTTACCCACATGGAAGATATGTTCTGTCATACTTTACATTCGCCTCCTTTAAACAAATTTGATAATAAGATTCATCTCATACTTTCAGTAGGGATGGGAAACAACCCATTAGAAAAAGTAGCGAATCGCTGGGTAAATGAAATTCATGATAGCCTACATCGCCATTGCAGCCATGCGGTGCATTGTAGAACTAGAAAATGAGTAGGGTTAATCAGATATTGGTTATATATTTCTTTGAAACAGGTTTTTGTTGACACATTTGACATTTTTGAACAAGAATTATCTATCAATGGGTAAACATCAGCTGTAAAGTGATAATTGTATTTCTTGCTCAAATGCTTATTGTGGTTAAACATATTCATTATATATTTGCATCCCACATGTTTGCAAATGTATTAAAAAATTTTTTTTTTAATAAAATCAAAGTTTTGGTCTACATGTATCGGCAAACTCAATGGCTGTACGCCTTTGCTTTGCTGCCAATGCCGTTTTCAGCGCATGTGCAGTCGAAACGGTTATCTGGTCTATTTATGAAGCAAAATATGTTCTTATACATTTGAATAAAAAAAGTTCTCGCCATGTATATGGCCTATGCTGCCGACACGGCCTAAAGCAACTATCAATCAATCAAGAATATTGACCCGATACTTTTGAGTTGAAAACTATAATAAACATGTAGTTTAATGAACTTTAAAAGTGAAATGGACAGCATTCTATCGTCGCCGTCTTGTCTTTTTGCAATCTCTCCCATTTCACCAACGCTGCACCAATATAAGTAGCCATTTGACACAGGAACCGGGAATTCCACTTCCTGTTCCATACTAGAGCAATTTTCGCCCGTATTTAGACATTGTCTGTCATTTTCTTTTGCCTAAAGTAGACTAAATTAGGTGGAAGAACAAGGTTTTCTTTTTCCCAATCGACAAATTTGCGATACAATATTAATCTTCAATGATGCCGTGAGACAGATTTTCAAGAATCAAAATTGATTTTCCTTTCCAATATTTTAAATATTAGAGCTGTCATGAATATTCCCTTTGATAACCTGCAGCAGAATACATTTGTTTTTGTTGTTGTTGGTAAATATGTTTATTCTGCTGAATAAGTCTTTTGTCAGTGCCGAAGCACTGGTCTTCCAGCCATTTTTCAATTCAGGGTTATTTACACAAAAGGTATATAGAATAAGGTCTACAATACCTGTTGAATAGACAATTTGCACCATGTAACACAATGAAATTCTGAAACCCAAAAGTTCCATAACAATATGGTACAGTAGTGTCATATAACCAGATCAATATTAGTCAGATCAATGTGAGTATTTACATAGTATTTAGAATGTAAGCAGAAGTTATCTTCTGTATTCAGTTGGTAAACTTGTTGTAAGTTTTAATGTTCAGTTGCAGTTTGGCAAGCGGTATATAAATGTTGGTTTGTTAGGAAAATTCTAGTGTAACTCTAATGTAGCTAGTTATGCGAGTTTATGGACTCATCTTTCGCTGTGAATATAGCCATAACTGTTAACACTGCGCAAAATCACGATAAATCAAACTGCAGTAGCTGAATAAGGCCCATCGCTATGTCCTAGCTGATATTTAGGGTACATTTTAAGGAGCGGGATGTAGTTCAGGCAGTAGCGTGTCCACCTGTGATGGTGTTGGTCATCCTATCAATTCTGCTTAGTTGACCCATTTGCAGTTTGGGCTATTTTCCATTCCAACCAGTGGTCCACAACTGGTTCATCGAAGGCTGTGGTAGGTGCGGTCCTGTCTAGTAAAGTGCATATTTTTAAAAGACCCATTGCTGCTTATCGGAAAGAGTAGCCTATGTAGCAACAGCAGGTTTCCTTCAAAGAAATGTCAAAATCCACATGTTTGATCTAATAGCCGATGGTACGAAAATCAATCTGCTGCAGAGGCAGCGTTAAATAAAACAAGCTTTACGTTTGGAACATTTTTCTGTAAATAATTTTTCTGTAAATAGACAGGCTGGCCGAACGAGTTGAGCATAAATCTCCTGTTTTTGGAGATCGTGGGATCCGAACCACTGGGTTTGTGGGTTCGAACCATGGTCGAGTCACACCAATGACTTAAAAATTTATACTTTTGCTAACTAGCCAGGCGCTCGGTATTATTAGGATAGGCCAAGGACTGGTTTGCTCAGTTTCAGAATAATGTGACTGAGTGGGATATCAGGTCCCAGTGGGGCAGCACTATAAAGTCGCCATGAGTGCGCACTGTCACAAGTCGGTACCCGTCCTGATACGACCTTAGATGTTGCTAGGATGTAAAACAAGAAACCAGCTAACTGTACATAGTTTTAAATTGTCGGGTGACCAGTTTTATTTACCATGTATATTTCAAACGTAATTTACAGAAACCTCGTTGAGGTTTTGAATGTGGAATGTTGTTCTTACCCAGCTTGTGTTTTTATTGTAAGGTTGTGCGTGGACACTACAAGGGCCAACAAGTCGGCAAGGTTGTTCAGGTGTACCGTAAGAAGTTTGTCATCCATATTGAGCGCATCCAGCGTGAGAAGGCTAACGGTGCATCCGTACATGTTGGCATCCACCCGTCTAAGGTATGCCACAAAATACACAGTGTTCCTTTCTATGGAGAACCAAATGTTTAATATTTGCATCAGTATCTGCCCTTTCTTGTAAAAACTCAAACAACTCTTCCTATATCTCCCCCCCGCCCCTAAAAATACTCACAAAAAACTAACCTATCGGCATAACACTGTTGAATTAAAGAAACAAAGCAAAAACCCACTACCAAGTGATTTTCAAATATAGTTTGATTTAATAGATTTCACCTGTTAGTATATTGAATTTGAAATAAAATGACACTTCATTTGTGAAAATCGCTCTAATATTAAAGATGAGGACTTTTTTAGGTTGTTACTTAATTGGTCCCACTCAAAATTTAAAAGCTAGCATTTTTGGTGGCCCCAAAAATTAAAACTAACCACTCTATCAGACTTCCTGTGTTTTTCCCTTCAAATCCATGACATATACAATGAGAATAAAAAGATCCAAGGGTATGATCTGGTTACATTTCAAGATATACATCTTCAAAGATGTGCGAAATAACAATTTCCTAAATTTCACCAATTTCCAAATTTTGCTTTGGACCACTTTTGGGGGCTTGCTTGTGGAAAAAATTGGCACCCCTATTAAATTATGCTGATTTATCCCTGACATATTTATGAGTCTTGACACTGCTATTTTTTTTATTTAGTATTACATATGCTTGGGAAAAGCTTGAAAGAAATAGGTTTAAAATAGTCAAGAGCTCAATTTGACAAGTGATAAAATCCGGTAAAAGGAAATGCTGAACTTTGTGCAGGGTTAAAATGGTACAGAAAAGCACTCTTACAAGATAATTGGATGAAATTTTCAGGCTGTACTATCTTTAATATGATCTTTTGTTTTACATTATATACAATACAATTTGATACATGTGAATTTATTTTGTCTCACATTGGTGCCTTCACGCCGTGCATTGCTAAGAATCATGACAAACTTTAAAAAATATATTCATTTCCATGTAAAAACCTACGTTATCCATTATTCGGTTCAGAAATGGTGGTTAGTTGAAAACTTGAAATTAAAATTTAAAATAGATAGACAAAGAATTTATTAAAGAACAAAATATGAATCTATGGTAACAAATAGGTAGACAAAGAATTTATTCAAGAACAAAATATGAATCTATGGCAACAAAATGATACCATTGGCATGATGATGCTAGCTCTTGTGAATGGATGCCGGAGGTTTGAAGAAGCAGTGTAAAATTTGATGCATAAGTTAGTTGAAACAAAAGGTGATTTTCTACATAAATGGACTTGACAAAGCATTCGTTTTCTTTAGGTGAGCTAAGTCATATCCTTATGGGGATGATACTATTAGGAAGAAGAAATATAAAGCTTTATTTTGGATTAAATTGTATTTCAATTGGTGAACAACTTAGACCACACCAATAGATTGAATATGATGAATTTTAAGGCTCCACACACAGATAATTGCTGGATTGGCAAGGCACTTGGGATACCTAATTATATCTAGACTAGTGATAAATAATTCAGCATTTCCACGTGCCTTTTATAAAAATTTAAAAAAGTATTCTTTCTCAAATACCTATGTTTCTCGACTGGCTGTGCTGGCTTTAAGCTATTATTTTGAAATGCATATGTGAAGAAAGATGCCACAGAATATGGAGGAACGATAATCCCCCTCAAGCTTATAACATTATTTTCGATACAAGTGTCCTGATGAATTCGTGGTCATAATATTTGTGTTGAAAACGTGATCCACCGACTGAACGCTTTGTATCCTACCTTATCTCTCATTCTTCTAATTTTAGGTGAAACCACTTTTATCAGTGGCATTAAATTTACATAGTCTGATGGTTTTGAGTGTCAATTTTTTAAAGATAAATTTATTACCTTGATTGTTATAATCTACCTTACATTTCAAGTAATTATTTTAAGTGGCTAACTTTTGAGAGCACACACAATTAATTTGGGAAAACATGCCAAAACTGACATAGCACTAACAGGTTCTATTAAATTGACTCCGTATGCTCTATGTAGCATCAAATACATCAAGTGCACCAGTATACAAGTTAGTTGGACATGTAAAATCAAATCTAGTTTATTTTGGTATTTGAAAATTTGTGCAGTTTTAATTTGATGTCAATTAAACAATAAAAACAATTTGATGAAGGAATTAAAAAAAAATCTTCTTAGCTACTGAAGCGCACACATAATTATCTAACTAGGTATAGCTTTGAAATCAACTAGAACCTATAATTCAAATAGCTATATATATTGCGACTGAGTTTCCATTTGTGCTGACTGTTTTTATCGATGTGTACATATATGGTTGACTTCAATTTAATTAAATTGGTAAAGGAAAGAGATTGAAAATAAAACATGGAATGAGACATGTGATAGGGGGCGGGAAGCATAGCGGTACTTTGTACGCTTTTCTATTTTTGGGGGATATTATAGCGGACAAAATGTTGTGATGAATTCGTGTTCATAACAATTCTGTTGAAAAATGTGATCCACCGACTGAGCATTTTGTCCGCCAATATATATATTATTTACATATATATCTATTCCTTCGTTAAAATTGCATAATCCGATGGTTTTGAGTTTCTACCATTTTTTGAGATAAATATATTAGGTTGATCATTAGAATCTATCTTACATGAGTATCGACTACTATACAAGTGTCTCCCTTTCGAAACTTGCTTTTATCAGACTATGCAACTTGAGAATTTGTTAAAATTTTAAGTAGAAAATAATGGATCCCGTATTTGAAATTGAGAACAATTACAGTAAAGCCTCTCTAACCAACCACCTCCACAGATTGACCACTCCCCTATATCGCTTTATTTGGGTCCCAGACTAGTGCGAAGTAAGTGACTTAAAATTGTTAACCGTGGCAGATTTTTAGAGTGTAAACATGGGAAATTAATTTTGGCATCGTTTCCAAAACTTATCCAATTGGCTTCTACAGTAACAGGTTCAATTAAATTGACTTAGTATGCCCTTCCATAAAGCAACAAATACTTAACAAGTGCACTAGTATCTAAGTTGGATATGCGGGTTCAAATCTAGATAAGTGTGATGGGCCCTTGTCGGCCTCCCAGAACTCGACTCCCTCGTAGTAGACCTTCCTTCCCCCTGTGAAGGAGGATGAACGTTCACATTTGCTTCCAGACGTTTATTGCGTTTCCCGCCGCTTCCCATGGCATCCACAATCAAGTGTCCGGCCATTAGGTCCTACGTCACCTTCCTTTGGGGAGTTACGCCAGTCGCACGCAGTTGAGGGCAGCCCGGTCGGGGCGCTGCCTGCCGGCTACCGTGCTGCCATTGTATGGTAGTGGAGCTCATGTTTGGACTACTACATAAGTGTCTCGCTTTCGAAACTTGCTTTTATCAGACTATGCAACTTGATTTTTTTTAAAGTAGAAAATAATGGATCCTGTATTTGAAATTGAGAACAATTCCAGTAAAGCCTCTCTAACCAACCACCTCCACAGATTGGCCACTCCCCTGTATCGCTTTATTTGGGTCCCAAACGAGTGCCCATATAATACCGCTGTAACAATAAAAAAAAAAATAACACTCAGGGATGAAAGATCTCCGCGATTCCGCGGATTTCCGGGATTTTTCAATTCCGTAGTACCATCAGCGTATACTAATTATTATTTTTATCCTCTTCTTTGATGGTGCTGACGCCGCAGCACTATCAGCCTACACTAATAATATTAATAATTGCTTCAAACGGTGCAGCACTTTCAGCGTATACCAATATATTTAAAACCCGACTTCCGGGAATTTTCCGCGATTCCCTGACAATGTTAAACCTATGGGAGAATATCAGCATTTCCGCTTTTTTTTCTCGGAGACCACTTTCATCCCTGAACACTCCCATAGCCAACCACCTTCCTGTCGGTCCCATGGTCAGTCGAATTAGAGGTTTTTACTGTATGTGTATCCTGAACATGTCTTGTTGCTGTTGTCATGTAGGTTGTCATCATGAAGCTGAAGATGGACAAGGACAGGAAGCGCATCTTAGACCGGAAGGCCAAGTCCCGGAAGTCGGTTGACAAGGGAAAGCACACTGAGGAGTCTGTGATGGAGACAAGCTGAACACCACGCTACTCGACTTAATATATCAACAACCAATTCGTGTACATTAAAAGCTGTCTAGAGGAGCCAGGAATGTAGTTTGTTTTTTCTTCTGCTTTGTCAATTCTTAGTCTCAACTGAACATATTCTTTGTGTTATGACTTTTAAGAAAGGAAATTTTGTTTTATTTAACGACGCCTCTAGAGCACATTGATTTTTATCACCAGCTATTGGATGTAAAACATGGTCATTCTGACATTTCTTTGGAGGAAACCAGCTGCTGTCACATAGGCTACTCTTTCTGATAAGCAGCAAAGGGTCTTTTATTTTCTACTGACATGACTACATACCACAGCCTTTGGTGAACCACTGGTTGGAATGGAAAATAGCCCAAACTGCAAATGTGTCCACTGATCAGGATCGATTGAATCACCCACACCATCACAGGTGGATACTCTACCGCCTGAGCTACATTCTGTTCCCCACGTATGACCTGAAAGCTGCATGGTCCGATGACAACAAATTTTCCAAATCAAAACCAATGGTTGAATAAAAAAATTCTCACCATAAAAATGGCCTATCCAAACTTTTTCGGTAGCCTGGCAAAATATTACCGTTTATCATAAAAAAAGTTGGTTAAACCAAAGTTTTAGTTATTTACCTCGAGTTTCATGGTTCTTATTTTTACAAGGCGTGGGAGGGTGGGCCCTGAGCATTGCTGAGAGGAAGATGGAGAAGAGTGTTGGGGGCCAGTACACAACCTTGCTTGATCCCATTGGTAACCGCGAACGATTCCCCTCCAACACTAACATTCGCCATCATTCCCATATGTAGAGCCTCAATCTTAGTTGTGAACTTTTCTGGGCATCCATACTTCCTCAGTAGCGGCCATAGCCGGGTCACCCCTTAGTGAAATCGATAAGTGCCATGTACAGTGGTCCGTCCTGCTCAATGCACTTTTCTTGTAGCTGTCGGACACAAAATATCATATCCATGGTGCTCCAGTTACCTCTGAAGCCACACTGTGTCTCCGGAACTACATCAGGTGTTATGTGAATAGATATTTTCTGTTGAGGATCCTGGTGAAGATCCTCTATAGTTACCTCCCAAGCTTTGGTGATTAGTTAGTGCAGTCTGTTGAACAGATTGTCTCTCCGTGCTTCCATACTTCGGCTGTCGATTGCTCTAGCCATCTCATCCATGGTTGGAATCTCATCAAGGCATGTTTTGGTAATGCGCTGCTGGATGTTGTCCAGAGCTTTGTGATGCTTCGCTGCTGGATGTTGCCCACACCTTTATTTAAAGTTGCATGGTCTGATGGGTTGTGAGTTTTCCCAAACTTTTTGAGATAAATATAGTAAATTGATCGGTATGATCTCCTTATCATGACCCTGAAGTGGTTTTGATAATTGCCAAGTAATTTTGAAGTAGATGCATTCAAAATAATTTCGGCAAGCTTGCCGAAACCCTCGGGCTGGAAGCCAAGGCTGTGACACCATTCCCAATCTCGCCATGGTCACGTGGTGTACTGACCTGATTACCATACTGAACTCACGACCTGTAAAGTGTAAACATACCTTCTGCCAGTTGTGGAATTTATCTTTCGGATACGCCCACTCTCTAACTCATGATGAGTGAACAAAGGGAAGGAGACCTTGTTGGTCGACCAAAGAAACACCAAACAAGATCTACAAAAAAAAAGGGCATGAAATGAGGCCCAGAAACGCCGAGATAGGACTCGTGTTTTTTTGCTAAATGCATACCCGCGATGGATGAAACTGTGTGAACAGTTGAACCTAGATAGCAGTGAACTTGCCGATCTTCTGATTGACAGGTAAGGAACAGTCATTTTGACCTTTGTACTATTATGTTTTCAGTTCCATGATAAGTAAATCATGGAATCAATTTGGTGATACTGGGTAAAATTAGTGTAATCTCAGTTACTCCGAAGTGTAATCTTGGTTGTGGTGTTGTGTGACAGGATCAGTGTCAGTGACAGTGACAGTGTAGATGAGGGACACTTATTTTCACAGAGCTAGTGATAATTTATTTGAAGTATATCCCAATTCTTTACTTATTAAATAGATGTCTGATATTTAAATAGTATTCAATTGTTATAATGCAGAGTGTAAATACACAATGTAATGTAATAAAAGTGAATCTGAGAATTATTTGAAATAATTATTGGTGCAACGTTGCCCTTTTTTCATTTTTTTCACACATGGCATTGTAAACAAGCTGGTTGGGTTGGGGGAGGTGCAACATAATCAGTTGTTAAAATTCACTTATGTAGTACAGTACTTTCAGCCACAAACAGATCCACAGTGTCACCAGTTGCATGCATATAGCAACTTATTTTCATGCTTTAGAAAGAAGTTGAAACCAAGATTTGTTCATGTATTATTTGTTAATGATTTTAATAACCTATCATGGTTAATCACATTGATTCAACTAATTTGTGCCTGTAGTTTCTTAGGAGTCAGCAGGTTTTTGTTGATTTTTTACTGAAAATTTATTCTCACATCCATCACGTGCATTGCCTACTTACCTATCAAATAAAGATAGTATGTTGAACAACTCCTTTGGATATGGGAGGTGCAACATAATCAGTTTTGGTACAAATTCACTTATGTAGTATTTTCACTCAGCAACAAATTCACATTGACATCTGTTACACACATAACAAAAACCAATTGATTCATGGTTTTAAAAGATCCCTGTATTAATTGCTAATGATTTTAATACCCTATCATAGTTAATCTAATGGATTTAAGTAATTTGGGCAGGTGGTTTTGGTTTATTCAGTGAAAAATGTATTCTCACACACAACAGTACTTTTGTAATTAAGTGCTGTCTTCATACAAATCGGTCACATATAGTGATGCTTATCTGTTAATTAAACACAGTATGTTGAATAATGTGGCATGTTTTTGTAAATTTCAGGTATGAGGAACCTGTGCTGGGTGCATCATTTTGCCCACTGACATCGACACCAAAAGCCCACAGTGTGTTCTCAGGCATAGAGCCACTTGACGCAGAAGACAGCGAAGAAGCAGAAAGGTTAGTCATTTTGTCACAATATGTTAAAGCAGTTGCCAAATCCACGAATAAATTGTGTCATCTTATAATCTCAATTCGAAATTCACCAAATTGAGAAGTTGGAATAGCAATGTGATATTTTGGCTTTTAATGTGGCATACTGTGTAATAAAATGCCACTCTTTAGTGTGAAGTTTCCATTAAAAGGATACCACTTCATCTTATGCCTTGGAAATATGTTATTCCGGGGCAATAATGTCATTTTCTGTAAAAGGTGATGGCTATAAAATCTTTATTTTGACACTGCTTCTTTGCAGAACAAGTATTCCGAGATGCCATTCACCAGAAGAAATGGACCCCCATAAAGGTGACCAGAGCGAGGAAGAGAACGTGAATGAAAATGAGGCAAATCTGTCATGGTACCTACCAACGGAAATGTCCCTGAAAGAGCATACTGAAGAAATGCACGAAAATGACAGGTAGGTTTAACACACAGTGAAAATAAAATGCGATATACTTTCTGAATTTGATAATTCTGAAAGTTAACCATTTGTTTTTTAACAAGATGGGATGATTAAAGAAGCTAGGCACTCTGTCAAGAGGCAGGTCATTTGATTTGAACCTTGGGTCAAACCATGGCTGAGTTAAACCAATGACTTACAAATTCATGTTTCTCGGTACCTACATTTGCACTCTGCATTACCAGGATATGAAGAGGGGTAGTATAATGAGGCAGATCGATTATATAAAATTAACATTTTCACTACTTATGTGGTGAAATATGGATGTATTTGATTCATTGGTACTAAATATGTGTGTTTAAATAATAGAATCAAATTTCTCAAAGAACAAAGAACCAATACCAATAAAAGTTGCTTGATCTTTACAGAATGTTCAATGTGGACCATCTGGAGCAAGTGTCAGATGAAACCCTGGTCCATAATGTGTCATGGGCCACAGAAGAGGTACCACCAATTCCAAGTGGAAATGGAATCTCACCAAAGGATGCAGTTCAAGAGCGTGGATGCATTGCTTATGAGAGTAGTCTCTTGGAATTGGCTGAAATGAGCATTACAAACTGCAAGACGTGTGGAGCACAGTTGGCTGTAGAAGTCACCACACATGGTACTTCTTTTTATTTGAAATGGGTAAGCCTTTTTCTTTTATTTGCCGTATGATTTGCTGTAATCAGAAATTGTATTTGAATAGTACATACCGCTAGTATTAGAGTGAACACTTTGGGCTGAAAAATATGTGTTCCATGATTTTGCTTGCTTTCCGTTACCATATAAATATGAGACTGTCTCAAAAGGTGCTAAGCAATATGGGACAAAACTATTATCTGCTTATGCATTTGCTCAGGATTTGTTTTTTACATGGTGTTTCATAATCCCAATAGAATACATAATGTTTTGAAGCAAATGTCCTTGTGTTTTTAGTGTAACTGTATCTGTGCTGTTTTGTGTCAATCATTACAATGGACAAAAAAAAAGAAGAGTTATCACCTTTTGCCTATTTCTATTACTGCCATTATGCCATGATCATTCCCATTGTAATGTAATTTGCTATTCTATGCTAATTTGCTATTCTATGCTTTACAGAAGTGCAGTAATGGTCACCCTGGGCCTCACTGGATGTCCCAGCCTCCACTGCCACGGAAAGGGGTGTTACTGGGAGACTTCATGTTGTGCAGCAACATAATCCTTAGTGGCAACAATTTTACCAAGATAGCCCTTCTGCTGAAGTTTCTAAATATTGCCACACCCAGTTTGTCAACTTATGACCGTCTTCAGAGCATGTGTGTCATCCCGGCCATCGATGACTACTGGTATAGCTATCAACAACAGCTACAGAGTCAGTTCAAGGATGTTCCAATTGTTGTGGCTGGTTTGTAGATATTAATTTTATTCCAGTCAATAAATTATCGGCTTTCTAATGTTATGTACCATGATAAAACAATTGCTATAGTTTCACATTTGTGGATCTTTATCAAATGTAGTGCATTTTAAATGATTCATTTTAAATTAATAGGTTTGTTTGTTGTTTTACGTCCTAGCAACATCTAAGGTTATGTCATGATGGATACCAACTTGTGACAGTGCACACCCATTGTGACTTTATAGTGGTACCCCACTGGGAAACCAGGCCGCCAGCACCATGACCTGATATCCCACTCAGTCACATTATCCTGACACTGAGCCAACCAGTCCTTGCCCTATCCTAATAATGCTGAGTGCCAGGCTATGAAGTGACAAGTATCAATTTCTAAGTCATTGGTTTGACGCGACCAGGATTCGAACCCACAAACTCATAGGTTCGGATCTCCCGATCTCCCAAAACAGGAGACGGACACTCTACTTATTCGGCCACCCCGTCTGCTCAATTTTCTCATCATAGTTTAGCACCTGAAAATGTATCATAAATCAGGCATTTTCCCCATATTTTCCAGGTGATGGTAGAAATGATTCACCTGGGTACTGTGCAAAGTTTCTGACATATACCCTGATGGAGCATGAGAGCTACACCATCCTGGAGCTTCAAATAGTGGACAAGAGGGAAGTAGGGGGCAAATCACCGAACATGGAGAAGACCGGACTCGTAAAGTGCTTGGAAGCAGTTGCGAACGCCGGTATAACAATCACAGAATTGGTAACAGATGCCCACCGACAAATTGCTTGCTGGATGCGTAAGTCGTTGTTTACACTGCACACTTAATGCAACACCTTGAAATGCAAAATTCCAAATTAATTATAAGTGTATGCACCGAATTAGCAACTACTATAATAAAATTAAATATAAAAAATGGAAGATAACACTATTTACCATTTTGCTCATACAACCCTCTAGATTATCCTTGTAAAGGTCTTACATATTACCATTAGGTGTAGTCATCAAAATAATTTGAGAATAATGCTTAGTGGGTATCTTTCACTGCTGTCTAAATATTAACATATAACTTGTAGGCACTGAGAAACCAGGAATCATCCATCAGTGGGACATATGGCATGCTGCAAAGAATCTGTCGAAGCATCTCAACAATGTAAGATTCAACAAGCCTTTCTATACACTATAATAGCCACAATTAAAGCTACCCTTAATTTGCCCAAATTTAGCATATGGGGCTAGTATTTAAGGTCAGATTCTAAACAAATGGAGCTATTATAGAAATAAATAGCCAGTTAATATATATATAGGGCAATATGGCGCAAAGACCAACACCTCTTTCAATGACTCTGTATATAGTTTGGGTTGGACATTTCAGCATTGTACTACATCTTGTTCCAGATAGCCAGCAGTCATCCTGACTTGCAGCCTTGGTGTACAGATGTAATCCGTCACTTCTGGTATTCCTCTGAGAATGCAAGTGGAGATGTAAACCGGTTCCTGGTATGTTTGCAATAGTTATAATCATATTTATAAAAAATAATAAATTGATAACATATTTGAAAATATTGTCAACAAAATCAGTTATTTCCCTTTACAACTACTATCATCTGATTCCTTAATTACTTTAGATTGTGAATTGCAATTTCAACATAGAAATAGAACACCTCTGTGAAGATAGATAAAATAAAGCCATGTTTGTACATTTTATATTTTATTTTCCTTGTAAATGGATATATATATATATCTGTATACATTGGAGTTCTAAGCCAATTAGAATCTCTTCACTTGATTATAATTGCAGAGCATTTGGAGATCAGTCGTGCAACACACGGTTGGGCAGCACACATGGCTGATCGATGATGGACTCGGTATCCTTGGCTGTGCCCATGGGCCTACAGAAGAAGACCCAATTAAACCATACCTGGAAATGGACAGTTCTGCGCACGAAGCTCTGCGCGGGTTTGTCTTCGACAAAAGACGTGTTCCAAGTGTGGCCCATCATTACACAAACTTTAGGTAAATATTTGTATATATAATTTCTATTGATTATATCCTATATTGCCTTCTAATTAGGGAAACATACAGGTCATTTTTAAAGTTAAGATATACAAAATCATTTCTATGCTTACAAATGCTTAATAAGTGCATCTGTATCTAACTTGGATAAGTGCACCAGTATCTAACTTGGATATCTAGAAACAAATCTAGTGATGTGTTTCGATTATGTTTTTTCATTTCTGCTTTATTGGACTGCAGCTTTTAATACTTCTTTTTATAATTTAATCCAAAGTAACTTTTTTTTATAGGCACACAGGACAACTTGAGATTTTTCACCATCATGTCTTGATGTATTGCTCCAAACGATTCTCCTTCAGGTATGTGTAATCAATTTTTATGTGACATTTTTTCTCATTGTTTTCAATAACTAAAAAGAGTTTGTTTTTGTTGTTGTTAAGTTAATCAATCCATAAATGAATACCTAATTAAAACAAACTATATTATGTGAATTTGTTTATCAGATATACTTCTAACAAATTAGCATATTACAATACACTTGATCTGTCTTGATATGACTTTACTAAAACCCGTACAAACAAAGAATACACTTGCGCTATATAGGTACCCTGCATACAGAGCAAGGCATCTAGTGGCAGCCATCGATTACAACAAACATCGAAATAGGGCTCCTCGACGGGACAAGAACAATGAGATTGTGTAAGCATTGTATATACTCATAGGAAATACATAATTAAACCTATGTTTATAACTTAAACACATTATAAGTTAAAATACAAAATGACATAGCCTTGACTAAGTTATCTTGGTAATGCACAACATACTTACAGCTCAATACATACAGTGTAATAATAAAATTATAATATAATATGACCATTCATGTGCTGATCTTCAATACATTATACTGTGCAGGTATGGACGAATCTTCAACAAGAGATCCCAGAACTGGAGCGCAGTAATCCTGAAAGAGCCCAAAAAATATGAGTATATCCGAGATATTCAAGAGGGTATTTTAAACACCAGAATAGAAATGGACACATCCCTTCAAGCCAAAAGGGAACTGTCTCTAGATGACGGTCGTCGCATCAAAGGCACAATTGCGCCTGTAAGTCCACCACCGGTGCATCAGCTTGTCAATGACCATAGGTCACGATTCGCACCGAACTCAGGTTGCTAATTAAGTTTTTTTTATTTATATTTTTTATTGACGAGGTATTTACTCTGCCCATAACATATAAGCTCCCATGAGGGCGCTTGTTTTCAATGCTGGACAGCTGTGGTGCTGTCTTGATCTGTTCTGATCTGTTCCTTTGCCCAGGAGTGTTTAACTGTGTCTGCTCAGGTCAGCCTTCTGCCATTTTGTTTGTTAGTAATAGCCTATGTTAGTTATTTTTTAATTTTCCATTTTTTTTTGTCTAGTCTGAGTATATCTACTTGGGTGACATGCAGGCTTGCAGGAGAGGATCCCGTTCCATTCAGAAATTATCTAGATTTGATTTTACATATCTAACTTAGACACTGATGCATTTATTTCTGTGTAGAAAGCAATACTGAGTCAATTTAACAGAACCTGTTACTGCAGAAGTCTATGATGTCAGAGTTTTGGCAAGCTTGCCAAAACTAATTTTCCATGTTTGCACTCGCAATATCTCAAAGGTTTCCCATTTAAAATAAAAGGAACTTTGAACTAATGTAAAGTAGATACTAGTGATCGATCTAATATATTTATCTCAGAAAAAATGCAGAAATTCAAAACTTACATGCCAGGGGAGAAACACGGAAACCGGTGTATTGCCCCAATGCACAGGGATAAGTGTCTCGTATCCTCCACACCATACAGGAAGGTATCACAACACGATTGCCGGAACCCATCATGCCGAATCGCCACAGGACATATTGGCGGTAGCCCCCATGTCTGCGACTCCGGAAGCTGCCATCATTTGTGGTTGCAAAGAATTGTGACCTATATGCATTGGCAATCTCCAGCACCTGGGGATTGAGGACGATGAGGTCCATTTCCTTCAAAGAAAAATACCATAAGTCATTAGTGATGTACTGAACGTTGCATAGTCTGGCAAAAGCACTGCTGAAGCCAATTTTTCTCAGTAAATGGCAGAACCCCAAATCATCAGACTATGCGAATGTCAGCTTGTATCGACCATGTGCATCAAAGTAAACTATTAATTACAATGATATTTAACAAGTATTGCTTACTGGTATTTCATCCAGGTTTACCATTTTGAAGAATGTTCAGCACATGTGGACTTTGGATAACGTGGTCAATTTTCTACAGGTATTGATAGTATGGTGAACCAATATATATACTTTTTCTATAATAATATGTTTTCTAAGCGGTTTGTGTTTCTAGGTGTGGTTTTAGAGATATTTAACTTTTTCTGTATGAAGATTGCTCATGGCCAAGCAGTTTGTGTCTAGGTGGTCTTAGAGATATTTCACCTTTTCTCTATGAAGATTGCTCATAGCCAATGAGTTTGCATTGTGACAGTGTGTCCTGCAACCAAACAGTGCACACAGTGACATAGATACCTGTGCTGACGTCATATGAAATAGGTCTATAGCTTACTTATCAGACTACAATGGTATTAATGCAACATTCATGATTTGTAATATCATAGTACTCACTGGTAATGCACTATGACAGTTCTGGGGCAGACAGCCACAGCACAATCGCTCCCTTAGTGTAGCCATGGGGCGACACCGGCCACACTTGCACCACTCAGGTGCATTATTCCCATCTGATGGTGTGGGGTCTGGAGAAGACTGCCATTTCTCCCCCTGCTCTATGATGTCAAACATCAGGGCAGGTTGTAAAACACACAGTTTATTCAACATACCCCTAGTCTGTTCTAGAGTCAGTTGTGAAATGTGTTTCTGAAAAGAACACATAATACATTTCAATTGCTGTCATCTCAAAGAGTGGTGTGGAAAGGTATGTAATATCAATATTCCAAGATCTACTGGTCCATCATAAAGGTCTTCATACATTTTCAGCAATTTAATCAATAATGAATAACCAGTCATTTTATATTAACTCAATCAATTCTTTTAGTTTAACTCTCTGTAAGGTATGCTCACAATAAATTTGAGATGATACAATAAATGCACATGATGCAATAACTATAATATATCTGTTCAATTTGTTATGAATAAAGTGATTTAAAAAAGAAATAAATATATATCCATTACCTCTGCGTTTTCCTTTATCTTTTCTTGCAACTGCTTCAGCCGTTGCCGATCAGTTTCTGAGGATTTGCAGATCCTTCGCTTCTTCTGTTGTCCAGGCATTGTCTATGAATTGTAATCAATAATATATATTATATTTTGTAACCAATAATATAAATACATTGAAGAGATCAACCTTTGTAGTTAGGTGCTATCCAAAGTTCTAAATATTTTCAAGGAGTGCTACTTCTCCATATGGGATGGCCGAATGAGTTCAGCACCTGCCTCCTGACAATTCAAAACCATTGGACTGTGCAACTTTAAATAATCAACTAATGTGTACACAAAAAAAGGGGAAACCAATCGCCGAAAATTATTGACATTTTATTAAATGATAAAAGTTGTACTTTACTGACAACCCCCCCCCACTTGTATGCTTTGTATGACCATGCAAATGTTGACATTCTATTAGATAGTTCAGATCTTTCTCTAAAATTTCACATTCAGCTTTTTTTTACCAGCCAATCGACTACCACTGGCAGTTACATTCAGAATATAACAATTTTCACTATTATCTCTGCTTTTTATTCCTTTCAGAGAAAATTGCTTTTAGGTTAAATTAAATACTTCAGATCTTCCTCTTCAATCGCGCATTAAGAGCTCTTTAATCGACCCAATGACAGCTTTTTAATTTAATTTGCAAAAAATAAATGCTCTCCATAGACATAGCATTGCTGCAGCCCAAATTACCCATCGCGAGTCACGGTGACATCAGGCTGGCATGGAGTAAACATTCTGATTCCTACACTTTCAGTTTAATATCAGTGACACTTTATATTGTTAACTATCAAGTGAATGAGATAACAACTTATAATCTAGCTAATGAGAAGAAAAGCAGATAACAGAAGCTCTGCTGAACATAAACAAAGCAAACATACCTGACCTGTTTCTGGAGAGTGCCTCAGTGTTGCTCAGGCTGGTCACATGGTGTGAAACTAGGCCATGACCACCAAGAATCTCAGAGAGGTCACGAGATTGACCTGCATCTTAGAGAGCGAGTGCTGAGGAACATGGCTTCCTGTAGCAGTGGTGTGGATGTAGATTCTTGTCAAATCGGATTTATTCCATAAATACAGCACCAAATGATTAGTGTGGGCACCAGTATCTAAGTTAGATATGTAGGATCAAATCTAGGTAAGTGTTTTAGGTTTGAAAATATATTTATACCATCGGACCATGCAACTTTAAGGAGTAACGTATGATAGGGTTGAGAGTACATTTGACTGGGTTATCCATGTTGTATCATACCGTATCTATGTTTTATCCTAACTGATCTATGTTGTATCATATTCACACCTGATCTATGTTGTATCATACATGTGGCCTTTATGACAAGAATAAATCTCTGTCTCCGTCTCGTAAATCACACTCCTTAAAGCTACACAGTTCAATGAAACCATCAAATGTTCACAACTGATTCTACATATCTAACTTGGATACTGATGCACTTGTCAAACATTTGTCACCACATAGAGCGGAATACTGAGTCAATTTAAATTTAACAGAACCGTCTAACAAGAAACCTATGGTTTTGGCGTGCTTGCTAAAATTAATTTGGTGCATAAAATTGCACTTCTGATATCTCAAAAGTTACCCATCTAGTTACTTCAAACTACTAAGGTACATTATAGCAATCGGCCTAATATCTTTATCACAGAAAATGAGTCAAAATTATCGGACTATGCAACTTTAATATATTCATGTAAGAAATGTACTCAAAAAAATGGAATGTAATATATTGTTAATACAAAACATTGTTAAAGATGAAGAAGGTAGCAATATTTGATTTGTGATGGGATCTGAACTACATTGTCACAAATTGATTTTGTTTTGTTTGTTTTTGATCGGCGTTTAATGTAGACCCTGCACTTTGTACGTAAAATGTTTCCTTTCCTGTTGTTTTTCCACGTCATAAGCCGTGTTTACACGGGGAATTGTGAAACGATCTAGACAAAGCGATTTATGTGTATTATAATTAACTAATTATAATAATATAAATAACGTAGATGAACTAAGGTCTTG
>JASIRB010003967.1:0-15192 GCA_030323885.1 Branchipolynoe longqiensis | reverse complement strand
AGTTGCATGGTCCGATGGTATAAATATATTTTCAAACCTAAACCACTTACCTAGATTTGATCCTACATATCTAACTTAGATACTGGTGCCCACACTAATCATTTGGTGCTGTATTTATGGAATAAATCCGATTTGACAAGAATCTACATCCACACCACTGCTACAGGAAGCCATGTTCCTCAGCACTCACTCTCTAAGATGCAGGTCAATCTCGTGACCTCTCTGAGATTCTTGGTGGTCATGGCCTAGTTTCACACCATGTGACCAGCCTGAGCAACACTGAGGCACTCTCCAGAAACAGGTCAGGTATGTTTGCTTTGTTTATGTTCAGCAGAGCTTCTGTTATCTGCTTTTCTTCTCATTAGCTAGATTATAAGTTGTTATCTCATTCACTTGATAGTTAACAATATAAAGTGTCACTGATATTAAACTGAAAGTGTAGGAATCAGAATGTTTACTCCATGCCAGTAATCTATGTCGGGCTGATGTCACCGTGTCTCGCGATGGGTAATTTGGGCTGCAGCAATGCTATGTCTATGGAGAGCATTTATTTTTTGCAAATTAAATTAAAAAGCTGTCATTGGGTCGATTAAAAAGCTCTTAATGCGCGATTGAAGAGGAAGATCTGAAGTATTTAATTAAACCTAAAAGCAATTTTCTCTGAAAGGAATAAAAAGCAGAGATAATAGTGAAAATTGTTATATTCTGAATGTAACTGCCAGTGGTAGTCGATTGGCTGGTAAAAAAAAGCTGAATGTGAAATTTTAGAGAAAGATCTGAACTATCTAATAGAATGTCAACATTTGCATGGTCATACAAAGCATACAAGTGGACGTAAAACAACAAACAAACCTATTAATTTAAAATAAATCATTTAAAATGCACTACATTTGATAAAGATCCACAAATGTGAAACTATAGCAATTGTTTTATCATGGTACATAACATTAGAAAGCCGATAATTTATTGACTGGAATAAAATTAATATCTACAAACCAGCCACAACAATTGGAACATCCTTGAACTGACTCTGTAGCTGTTGTTGATAGCTATACCAGTAGTCATCGATGGCCGGGATGACACACATGCTCTGAAGACGGTCATAAGTTGACAAACTGGGTGTGGCAATATTTAGAAACTTCAGCAGAAGGGCTATCTTGGTAAAATTGTTGCCACTAAGGATTATGTTGCTGCACAACATGAAGTCTCCCAGTAACACCCCTTTCCGTGGCAGTGGAGGCTGAGACATCCAGTGAGGCCCAGGGTGACCATTACTGCACTTCTGTAAAGCATAGAATAGCAAATTAGCATAGAAAAGCAAATTACATTACAATGGGAATGATCATGGCATAATGGCAGTAATAGAAATAGGCAAAAGGTGATAACTCTTCTTTTTGTGTGTCCATTGTAATGATTGACACAAAACAGCACAGATACGGTTACACTAAAAACACAAGGACATTTACTTCAAAACATTATGTATTCTATTGGGGTTATGAAACACCATGTAAAAAACAAATCAGTTTATCCTGAGGAAATGCATAAGCAGATAATAGCAAAATCATGGAACACATATTTTTCAGCCCAAAGTGTTCACTCTAATACTAGCGGTATGTACTATTCAAATACAATTTCTGATTACAGCAAATAAAAGAAAAAGGCTTACCCATTTCAAATAAAAAGAAGTACCATGTGTGGTGACTTCTACAGCCAACTGTGCTCCACACGTCTTGCAGTTTGTAATGCTCATTTCAGCCAATTCCAAGAGACTACTCTCATAAGCAATGCATCCACGCTCTTGAACTGCATCCTTTGGTGAGATTCCATTTCCACTTGGAATTGGTGGTACCTCTTCTGTGGCCCATGACACATTATGGACCAGGGTTTCATCTGACACTTGCTCCAGATGGTCCACATTGAACATTCTGTAAAGATCAAGCAACTTTTATTGGTATTGGTTCTTTGTTCTTTGAGAAATTTGATTCTATTATTTAAACACACATATTTAGTACCAATGAATCAAATACATCCATATTTCACCACATAAGTAGTGAAAATGTTAATTTTATATAATCGATCTGCCTCATTATACTACCCCTCTTCATATCCTGGTAATGCAGAGTGCAAATGTAGGTACCGAGAAACATGAATTTGTGAGTCATTGGTTTAACTCAGCCATGGTTTGACCCAAGGTTCAAATCAAATGACCTGCCTCTTGACAGAGTGCCTAGCTTCTTTAATCATCCCATCTTGTTAAAAAACAAATGGTTAAGATTCAGAATTATCAAATTCAGAAAGTATATCGCATTTTATTTTCACTGTGTGTTAAACCTACCTGTCATTTTCGTGCATTTCTTCAGTATGCTCTTTCAGGGACATTTCCGTTGGTAGGTACCATGACAGATTTGCCTCATTTTCATTCACGTTCTCTTCCTCGCTCTGGTCACCTTTATGGGGGTCCATTTCTTCTGGTGAATGGCATCTCGGAATACTTGTTCTGCAAAGAAGCAGTGTCAAAATAAAGATTTTATAGCCATCACCTTTTACAGAAAATGACATTATTGCCCCGGAATAACATATTTCCAAGGCATAAGATGAAGTGGTATCCTTTTAATGGAAACTTCACACTAAAGAGTGGCATTTTATTACACAGTATGCCACATTAAAAGCCAAAATATCACATTGCTATTCCAACTTCTCAATTTGGTGAATTTCGAATTGAGATTATAAGATGACACAATTTATTCGTGGATTTGGCAACTGCTTTAACATATTGTGACAAAATGACTAACCTTTCTGCTTCTTCGCTGTCTTCTGCGTCAAGTGGCTCTATGCCTGAGAACACACTGTGGGCTTTTGGTGTTGATGTCAGTGGGCAAAATGATGCACCCAGCACAGGTTCCTCATACCTGAAATTTACAAAAACATGCCACATTATTCAACATACTGTGTTTAATTAACAGATAAGCTGACTCTAAGAAACCACCTGCCCAAATTACTTAAATCCATTAGATTAACTATGATAGGGTATTAAAATCATTAGCAATTAATACAGGGATCTTATAAAACCATGAATCAATTGGTTTTTGTTATGTGTGTAACAGATGTCAATGTGAATTTGTTGCTGAGTGAAAATACTACATAAGTGAATTTGTACCAAAACTGATTATGTTGCACCTCCCATATCCAAAGGAGTTGTTCAACATACTATCTTTATTTGATAGGTAAGTAGGCAATGCACGTGATGGATGTGAGAATAAATTTTCAGTAAAAAATAAACAAAAACCTGCTGACTCCTAAGAAACTACAGGCACAAATTAGTTGAAGCAATGTGATTAACCATGATAGGTTATTAAAATCATTAACAAATAATACATGACCAAATCTTGGTTTCAACTTCTTTCTAAAGCATGAAAATAAGTTGCTATATGCATGCAACTGGTGACACTGTGGATCTGTTTGTGGCTGAAAGTACTGTACTACATAAGTGAATTTTAACAACTGATTATGTTGCACCTCCCCCAACCCAACCAGCTTGTTTACAATGCCATGTGTGAAAAAAATGAAAAAAGGGCAACGTTGCACCAATAATTATTTCAAATAATTCTCAGATTCACTTTTATTACATTACATTGTGTATTTACACTCTGCATTATAACAATTGAATACTATTTAAATATCAGACATCTATTTAATAAGTAAAGAATTGGGATATACTTCAAATAAATTATCACTAGCTCTGTGAAAATAAGTGTCCCTCATCTACACTGTCACTGTCACTGACACTGATCCTGTCACACAACACCACAACCAAGATTACACTTCGGAGTAACTGAGATTACACTAATTTTACCCAGTATCACCAAAGAGATTCCATGATTTACTTATCATGGAACTGAAAACAATAGTACAAAGGTCAAAATGACTGTTCCTTACCTGTCAATCAGAAGATCGGCGAGTTCACTGCTATCTAGGTTCAACTGGTCACGCAGTTTCATCCATCGCGGGTATGCATTTAGCAAAAAAACACGAGTCCTATCTCGGCGTTTCTGGGCCTCATTTCGTGCCCTTTTTTTTGCAGATCTTGTTTGGTGTTTCTTTGGTCGACCAACAAGGTCTCCTTCCTTTTGTTCACTCATCATGAGTTAGAGAGTGGGCGTATCCGAAATATAAATTCCACAACTGGCAGAAGGTATGTTTACACTTTACAGGTCGTGAGTTCAGTATGGTAATCAGGTCAGTACACCACGTGACCAGGGCGAGATTGGGAATGGTGTCACAGCCTTGGCTTCCAGCCCGAGGGTTTCGGCAAGCTTGCCGAAATTATTTTGAATGCATCTACTTCAAATATCTTCAAAATTACTTGGCAATTATCAAAACCACTTCAGGGTCATGATAAGGAGATCATACCGATCAATTTACTATATTTATCTCAAAAAGTTTGGGAAAACTCACAACCCATCGGACCATGCAACTTTAAGCTGAGTGAGTTGGTGGGCATCCTCTGGATAAGACTCCCCCTCCATGGGCTGAGTTCAGCCAAGCAGTCTGCTTTTCAGCGAAGCTGTCGGTGATGAAGAAATGGAGTTCAAAGGGAAATGGCGGTGAAATGTGGGTTTAACATGAAGTCAGCATAGATAATGTTACGGCAGCATAGACTATGCCATAGTTCAAGATCTTCAGTCAGAAGAGATGATATTAAAACAATATACAATTGTGTACCGAAACAGGTATATAAAGTGCTTTTTTCAATCGCTAGAAAAGAAACACTTATTTGTGCTTTTCCAATAGGTATGTATAGTGCGTATATAATAACAATGAAATGTGGGTCCTTTAACGTGAAGTCAGCATAAAGAATTAGGTTGTGTCCAATCTAAGATCTTCAGACAGAACAAAAAAATACTGTGTTTTTATTTTCGCTAGAAAAGAAACGCTTGGGACAAAAAAAATATTACATGTTTAACAAGGAGATGAAATTAAAACAATATACAGGACTGCGTGAAGCGCTTGTACAGGTAGAAAGCCATTGTGCGCTTCGCATGCTGCACAGAGAGCCGAACCTTCTGTCGAAGGCGTTCCAACTGTCCGGGGTCAGTGGAAGATGCAGATGAAGAGGAAGCATCTGGAGAGGCCCACTCCATAGCGTTCCTCCGCATATTGCTGATACAAACTTAGAGAGAGAAATGGAAAAGCAGCAAATAATGTCTAAGACATGTATTTGTTTAAAAGTATTGGCAAGCGCATAGTTTAGTTATATCCATTTAATCTCCATTGATTTAAAACTAAATCTCTCTTATTCTTTTTTATCAAATAGTTCAGATCTATCTCTAAAGAGGTTGCTTTTTTTATCAGGCAATTGGAAGTTCAAAATGTGGGTAGTCTACATACAAACACAATTCCCCACACTCGAACAAACAAGATATACATGAGAATGAATACCCAAATCTGAACAAAAATATCTACAGTTAATATAGAGAGGGTGTAAGACCGTCACAAGACAACTTTCGGTGGCCATAGTGGAAGACATACAGAAGGCTTGCAACTGCCTACACTGTTACAGTGTTAGATTGAAGGGTTTTTTAATTCGAGTAAATATGATGAGTCGTTCCAAAGTTATCTACGATTTAGTTTTCCTATAAATCCACATTTTGTCCTATTGGTTAAGTTGTGACCCATTTGCAAATATATATAAAGTGTCTTAATCAACTAGAATTTGAACCAACTGATAACCAGTTGTGTTAATCGAATGCGGGACGGAGGACACTATTTTCACTTGTACATAAAAGATTAGTTGGGTTTCTATAGATTAACAATAGATTAACAAAAACAGGAGAGAGATGGGGGGGGGTTGTGTGTCAGGTCAACAGCTGTGTGACCACGAGGCTCTTAACTGATTCAAACCTTGATGGCGCGCAAAGACATTTTGGTTGCCTCTGCAGTGCGCAGCACCTCCGGCTCGAAGGCCTTGGCTGTGCTGACCAACCCTCATCATAAAGCTGCTGCAGAATAGCACGCTGCTCTGCTGTGGTGGAAACCACAATCTGCAAACAAACAAAACGATGGAAAATTTACATATTGAAATTCGCGGAAAAGATTCGGAATTAATAAACAGATAAAGAAATATAACAGGCCCTAAATAGGCCGTAAATAGATAGATATAAGTCAAATACTCACACGTTTGCTGTCAAGAACACTTCGGGAAGACATTGCTCTGAAGTGTGTCGTACTGGTGAGAGGTGGTGAGAGGAGGCATGAGCTGATATGAGCTGATGTGAGCTGGTGTGAGCCGGTGAGATTGAGAGTGTGGTGTGGCGTGGCTAGGTGAGTGGAAACTATGTCAAACTATGCCAAATCGGTGAGACACCTAGGGGTAATGACATGAAGTGTCATTCGCACAGGTGGTGCCATCGGGCGTAAAGATTCGCAACTAGAAAAGAAGAGGAGCATCTGACCTCTGTCTGTCCAGTGCTGCCACCTGGAGATATTAGGATAGAACCCTGAAGATTAATGATGACACCACCTAGTGCCTATGGAGGGAGCCAAAACATGTAGGCCGAACCAAAATGAACCAAAATAAAGCAGGGAGACAATTTTACTAGTCTACTATATTTTAGTCTGTTCAACTCTATTCGGAAGATTTTCAGGGAGATTTTCAGGGAGGAAAAACATTGCTATTTTGTTCCATCGTATACAAATGCTGTAGCAGAGAACTACTCGTAGATTTCCAGGGACGAAAAATATCTTGATTTTCTTCCGTCATATATAAATGCCGTACTATATCAACTTTATTCGTAGTTTATCATCTGTAAAGGAACGTAAGTCGATAAATAGATAAATAAATAAATAAATTCCAGTAAAGACAGAGTTGTCCTCTCCTGTCCTGTCCCGTCCCGTGAGAGGTTTATGAAGGCTCAGCCTTTTAATATAATACCCCTGTCACACTACGACGTAACGAGCCAACGTGAGCCTAACGTGGTGATATTTTGTCATTACGTTGATGTACGTTGGATTACGTTATGATGACGTCATAATGACGTTAGAGTGACGTCGAGCTACGTCACATTACGGTGTCTTACGTCGAGTTACGTCGAGGTTTTGGACATGTTCAAAACTTTCGACGTATCTCGACGTGAATCCGCTACGTCGGGATGACGTGACAATGACGTTAGGTAAACGTTCCGCTATCGTTATAGCAGCGTCAATGACGTTAGAGTCACGTTATGTCACGTCAGAGCGACGGCCCGGTTGGGAGGAACGGGTGGGCAGCGTTCAATTAACGGGGGTCGGACGTAACGGACCGTCGGGCGAGCGAAACGCTAACGGGTCGATAACGTCGTTATAACGTGTTGCGAACGTGTCGTCACGTAGTTCACGTCATTGACGATCGCGTAGCATTTTGATAACGTGACTAACGTGATCCGAACGTGAATAGAACGTGTTCTGAACGTCTTGTGAGTAGCCACCAACACACCAGCCTATATACCCAGACATTTACCCTGCGACGGGTGTTTTGCACGTTACGGTCACGTTACGGTCACGTTACGGTCACGTTATGGTCACGTTACGGTCACGTTACGTCCACGTCGCGCGCGTTACGTCGACTTTACGGTCACGTTAAACTAACGCCCGGTCAGGTCGCCAATTAACCCTCCCGCCTAACGTTGTCACGTTACAGCTAACGTCACGATGCTACACCGACGTTTGACCAACGTTTCAGTTAGGCTAGCCCGCATATTACGCCGATAACTTCGACGTAAAATACTTATTTTCACGTTCTGCCTACGCTGACGTTGTCACGTCGTAGTGTGACAGGGCCATAACCAACATTTTAGGGATATGTAGGCTCAGCCACCCTACCAGTGGCCAACTTTTGGTTCTTTGTAGGCATACGTAGGCTTAGCCTACTTAACGACCAACATGGGGTGTCAGGACCCCTCCAGTAATGAACAACAGAGATTTTAGGGAAACGGGCACCGGGTTACCTTAAGTATAGTGAGCCGAATAGAAGTAGGTGATATATCACGCACTGAGCCAATTCTACAAAACGTGTCCAGTCACTTGTTGCGTGTTTATACGTTGAGTCAGAAACCTGTATCAGTGCATGTAGGGTGACCTCGTCGATCTACTCTGCAATGATTGCCTTGCACACATCTCTCACGATGAGAGATTGGGTGTTGTGTGGCACCCTCCACCTAAACTTCATGGAAGCATACTTGTTGCCCGATGCTAGGTGACACAGAGTGAGGGCAAGCTTCAGGCCAGGCTAGAGTAGCTCCCTGTAGGTAGTGTAATTTTTGGTTATCCCCGGACCCACTCTGGCTAGCATCTCATCGAACATCTGGGTAGGCATCTGCATGAAGTTGACGAAGGAAGCTGTGTTCTCGTTTCGGAGTTCCACCAGAAGGTGGTCATACAAGCCAAACTCATGCCGCCTCCTGATCCACAGCCGCACCCACAATCGCTTCGGGCGAGATGTTGTCCTTCTCCTTCTTCTAGCCTCAATATAATGCAGTAACAACACGTTTGTCTCATGGTGAACTTTGAGAATGGCCAGTTGGTAGTCCTGCATGACCCACTCAGGCACATGTATCTGCTGCGAAGAGCGGAGCTGTTCTGCTGACAGGAGGACATTGGAGGTCTTTATATACTTGAAGGCAACGCGTTCACACCAAGTTCACAACACGTTTGACAACGTTCGAAGCATGTGACAGACGTTACTCACACGCTAGATGTTCGTCAACTACGTCAGGACACATTTACGATACGTTTGAGCAACGCTAGGCATGGATCACAGACACGTTTGACCTACATTGAGATATGTTAACCCCGCATTGTCTGAGTGCGGGCCGCACATTCCCTCGCCTGTCCATCACTCTCACGTAAGAGAAAATTGCTTTACGTTGCCATGCATCGAACGTTTTGGGTATCTCCAAAACCTTGACGCGTGCTGCCGTAACTCGACGTAACCTGACGTATCTTGATGTTATGACCAAAATTCACTTACGTCAGCTCACATTAGCTTGTTACATGATAGTGTGACAGGGCCATAAGGACTACTTCATAGGGGTCAGCTCCAGCGGCCTCCGCGGTGCAGGTGATCGGGAAAGGCTCTCTCAACTTGGACGAGGTGGACTGATTTCCCCCCTAATGTGCTAATCTAAACCGATATGTAAAATAAAATAATAAACTCCCCTTAGACTCCCATTCGGTCCCCGGCTTCCCTTCTTCGAATCACTTGTTAATGGTACATTATGCACTGGACATGTACGTTTAATGTGTGCTCTCAGATTATTTACACGACTTATAGGAAGCAGCGCGATTTGAATGATTGGTTGTTCTACGCCGTGTCACTAGACAAGTCCCTACCCAAGTCGAGAAGTGTTCATTCACCCTTTATTCTATTGTTATTGTTCAACCATTACTTTCACACATAGTGCAATAGCCAGGTTATATTTCATCGTGGCGACTATGTTCGAGAAATGACTTGGTGGCGTGTTGTGACGCTGTAAGTGTAACGACCAAATACGGTGGAAGGTGGGTAGGTAGGTGGGTTCGTTGGATAGTGCAATGCCGGGTGCGGGGCGGACTATGTCGGCGTAAGCGTGGCGTAAGCGTAAGCGTGCATTATATCAGCTACAATCCTGAAGCTGCAAAAGCGACACGGTGTCCACAGGAGGCGGCCATGATCCTGGTCGTTGTCGACTTCATTACGGCCGGCCCGCACTAGGCGTCAGGGGAGCTGACACGGGGAGCAGCCTTATCGGTGCCGGTGTAAAACTGCGGCCGATTGATTAGCGCAGCGCGCAGTGGGCGGGGCCGAGTGAGGGCGGCACGGGCGGGAGGGGTCGCGTCGAACAGGACTAATGTGACCGTAATTACAGTCGGGGAGCCGGCCGGGGCGGTGGTGGGCGTGGTGCCGTCCGATAGCCGGGGTAAAGCGGGCAGCAAGACCGACCCTTCCGCCCGGCGGTCCGCACAACCACCTCCCGCGAGACGGATAAATCACCGAGTAACATCCCTCGAGCGGCGCGCCCCAGGCCCCCCCGTGGCCTCGAATCGTAGTGGGTGGCGATCCGTCTTCAACTATCGCGCGGATTTATCATGCACACGCGCCTTTCAAGTATGTGTGTGTGTGCGCGTCTGTGCGGGCGCGTCTGTGCAGGCGTGTGTACTGGTGCTTGGATGTGTGTACTGGTGCTTGGGTGTGTATACTGGTACTTGGGTGTGTGTGCTGATGTGTGAGTGTGTGTTGGTGATTTGGTGTGTGCACTGGTGCGTGTGTGTGATGGTGCTTGGGTGTGTGTGTTGGTTCTTGGGTGTGTGTGCTGGTGCTTGGGTGTGTGTATTTGTGCATGGGTGTGTGTGATTGGGTGTGTGTACTGGTGATTGTGTGTGTGTTGGTGATTGTGTGTGTGTGTGTTGGTTGGTGTTTGGATGTGTGCTGGTGCTTGGGTGTATGTACTGGTACATGTGTGTGTGCTGGTGCTTGGGTGTGTGTATGTTGGTTGTTGCTTGTGTGTGTTGATTAGTGCGTGGGCGTGTGTGTTGGGTTGGTGCTTGGGCGTGTTTACTGGTGCTCGGGTGTGTGTACTTGTCTTTGGGTGTGTGTGTGCTGGTGTTTGGGTGTGTGTGCTGGTACATGAGTGTGTGTGCTGGTGCTTGGATGTGTGTGTTGGTTGGTGCCTGGGTGTGTACTGTTGCTAGGGTGTGTGTACTGGTGCTGGTGTGTGTACTGGTGCTTGTGTGTGTTGGTGATTGGGTGTGTGTGCTGGTGCGTGAGTGTGTTGGTGATTGGGTGTGTGTAGTGGTGCTTGGGTGTGTGGTGGTGTTTGGGTGTGTGTGAGGGGTGAAGGGAAATGTGGTAGGGGGTAACAACTTCATTGGGTGGGGTCCCAGCGGCTGCACATTCCCGGGGGAGGCGGCCACCACTCCACTCTGTAATGGCGTCATTACCCAGCCAAGACCCACCGTGCCACCACTCCACCATTGTCGTCACAAGGCCATGACTGGTGGTCGGAAAGAGAAGTTACGATGTTAACTCTTGCCCATTGCAGACAGACATACACTACATAACGTGCAATGGGGTATTGACATGGAGGAGTTTAAATGTTTATGGTGACGTTCTGTAATAATTATTTCCAACATCAACTCCTGTGCCAAGTTATCGCTTATTATTGATCATTGATCCAAAAAGGCAATTTCTAAGTTGCCTGGTCAATTTTCGATCGATGTATTTTGGTACGGACAGTAAAGTAGAGGCCAACACATAAAGCTGATTATTACACAGATCCAAGTAATTGAGTTCCCGATTCCTGATTAGATGGTTCAATCCTTGACACAAGCCAGTGTCTGTCGGGCGTGAGCTGCAAAAAGTGAGAACAATTACAAATGGACTATGTTAGTTGTTACGGAAGTCCACCTCATGTCACCAAGACCATGTGAGATAAATTTAGCCTTTTCTTGTCATTGCAGTAAACTTCTTCATGCATATGCATTTTTTTTACCAGTATGAACACCAGCCGCAGATGTGTATAAATAAATAGTTTTATTAGTAGGGCGGTGTAGCTGATCAGTTGTGCATTTTCCCTTAAAAGCTTGAAACTTGGCACATGGTTAGAGCAACACAATATAAAGATCTTTAGTCCAGGGACCACCGGAAATTGCACCCCATATGGTGGCCAACTTGGAATCAGTTGAAATGCCTATACCTACATATTAGGGCTCTAGGAATCCAATGGTGACATAAAATGTTTGAAAAATTGTGGATGCCAACTGGAAATATGAAATGCCCACCATAGCCAATCTATTTAGCTAAATATCTCATTAAGTAATAAAGATATCAATACAGTTTGAACACCTATACCCATGTTTTAGGGGTCTGGGAATCCAATGGTAACATTTAATATGTGGCAGCTATCTTATAGTCGAATATAGCCACCATCCAAAGGCTATTGATGTAGCATATCATCAGTCTCTGTTACATTCCCCATCACAAGAACAAAGTGATGTGCATGTAAGTGCAGACTTCTTACACCTGCAGTGACCAGTGCATCCTATTGTGCATCCATACCGGATAAGTTCACTGCAGATCTTTGCGACTCCCAGTAGTGTTGTCCAAATTGGTTTAAACTGATTGTCAGATGTTTTTTCCCAACCCCACTCACTTGTAGATGGGAGCTCAGGATGTGCATGTAATGCCTGGCCCAGCATAATGTTCCTTGGTACACTGCAACCACATGCTGCACCAGAATATGGTGTGTAGGTGGAATTGATTCCAGAGGTCTGACTTTCTTTGCAAACAGTTTCTTTCGTGCTGTATTAATGTCACTACAGGTACTTGTGCGATCATACATCAAAATGAATCTTGCAATAATGCTCATATAGGACTCAGTTATATCTGTTTGTTCATGGTTGACTTCAGATAGTGCATCTGTGAGCTCTGGAAATTACTCCCATACAGCCCATGCAGTTTGTTTACCATGGCCAACAAACACTGACACAGTGTTGCATCCTGTCAGTGCATGAAACATGGAGAGGGCCTTAGACTTCTCAGAGCCGAGAGCAGTGGCTATGTCATGTGCAGGGATGAATCGCACACTCTTCCCTGTTCCAAAGGCTAGCCATATCTTCAAAGAAAGTCTCTCAGTTGCCATAACTGCAAGTACGACAACAACTGTTCAATGGTTCGGATTAGGATCCTGTCATTCCTTCTATGTGCCACATCAGCTGCATGGAGGAAAATACAGGCATCTGCCTCTTCTTGGCTGCATGGAGTCAGTGATTTTAGATTCATGCGTGATGAAGGAAGAACCTCTGGTTGACTACTAACTCCTTGCTCTGGTCTTCAATTGATTTGATAATTTCATTCAGGAAACCGAAAAGTTCTGTCTTGTTTTTGTCAACAAGAAGAAAATTCTTCCATTGTCCAGGAACTGCAACTGAGGTACCCACACATCGAGTCTACTTGGTCTGTTAGTCGCTCTGTATGAACGACACACAATTAGGGCTCCCGGAGCTGGACTCAATGGCACCTTACTCGGTGTTTCCACAGCTGGACTCTTTGGTATGTTAAGCTATGGAACTTCTTGATCTGCATTTGGCTTAGTAGGTCATGTAATATATGTGTAGTAGGTGTCTAGACACGTCTGTAATATATGCTAATGAGATGCATAATGTTCCAGACAGTGAGTGAGACAAAGGAGTATGTAAATGAGATGATGTCATGGACAGTTTAGCCAGCGGTTCAGTGAGCACTGGACTGGAATAAACCATTCAATATCCAGAAGTCAAAGTGTTCAGACATTGTACTTTTACATTGTGTCAGATGAGGAAGAATGCCGCCCACTGATACACTGTCGGGTCTCAGGCTGCCAGGACAGCTTGTCCTCAGCAACAATGCACGATCAAACTGGAAAACATGGATCAAAGCATATGATATATATGCCATTGCTGCAGATGTAATAACAAATGCAGAACGAGTGCAATGCTGCATCTTCCTTCATGTCGCCGGCGAGGAAGCGCAAAAGGTATTTGCCAACATGTCCATCGCGCTCGCTGATCGAGACCGCTCACAGATGCGTTTCAGACCTACTATACAGGTAAAAGTAACTTGACAATAACACGCTATCGGTTCAATTCTCATAACCAAGCTACTGAGAATATGTCTACGTATGTTACTGCGTTAAGAGACAGAGTGAAAGACTGTGAGTATGGATCGGTGGAGGAGTCGCTGTTGTGCGATCGGCTGGTGGCTGGCGTAAGGAAGACAAATTTGAGGAACAAACGGCTACAAACCGCGGATTTGACATTAGAAAAGTGCATCAACATGTTCAAACTCAGTGAGTTCAGTTCTGATCAGTTAGAGGACAAGAAATCAGATGGTGAAGTCAAGGAAATTGATTTTCTGAGGAACTATGCTACTGCGTGTACCGGTGCACCGGCGGACCTGTCATCGGCGATGCCATCTTGCTAACGTCAAGGCGGGTAACGTCAAGGCGGGTAACGTCGAGGCGGGTAACGTCGAGGTGGGTAACGTCGAGGCGGGTAACGTCGAGGCGGGTAACGTCGAGGTGGGTAAAGTCGAGCCGGGTAAAGTGTAGTCGGGTAAAGTGTAGTCAGGTAAAGTCGGGTCGGGTAAAGTCATGTCGGGTGAACTCGGGTCGGGTGAACTCAGGTCAGGTGAACTCGGATCGGGTGAAGTCGGGTCGGGTGAAGTCGAGTGGGGTAAAGTCAAGTCGCGTGAAGACGAGTCGGGTAAAATTGACCCGGGTTCAGCCAAGCCAGGTAAAGCAGAGCCGGGTAAAGCCAAGCCGGGTAAATCCCAGTCAGATAATGTCGAGCAATGTCGAGTTAGGTAGAGGCATATTTAGTAATATTGATATAATTATGCATTACAAAAAAAGTAGTAGGACATTCTTTTTTTTTAAAGTATTGCAGTTCCAAGATTCGAACCGGTTACGCTCTGATCTTGAGACGACACCTTTTCTTTCTTTCTCTTTTCTTTCTTCTTCCGTCTCTCCCTCTTCTCTCTTCTTTCTTCCTCTCTTCTCTTCCTCTCTTTTTCTTCTTTTTTTTTAAAGTATTGCAGTTCCAAGATTCGAACCGGTTACGCTCTGATCTTGAGACGAGCACTCTGCCATCTGAGCTACAGAGGAAGTGCAAACCGCAATGGTCCAACTGGTGCCAGAATGCTGGATGTGGGTCATGGTCATTGAGGCATGACTGCTGCCAAACGTTGTTTTTACGTTTGAGGATAGGGGTACTACCAGTACCAGCACATACTGGGAGCACTACCCCCCCACCCCCCATCCCCAACTTGTGGGCAACAGAGTGAAAGGGTGTGTTGTGGAAGTGAGTTTGGTAAGAGGGGGTATAGACCTGGAAGGAGTGTGCTATTTATATAATATAACCAGAAATGATGTACACAATTATGTTATTGTTTAAAAAAAATTTCTATGGCACTGAAAATTCTGCAAATATGTGTATATAGTCACATATATCCACATAAATGCATATATATGTATATAATTATGCATATATATGCTTAGAAACATACCATTATATACATATATATATGCATAAATACTTATATGTGAATATATGTGTATATATGCGCATATATACACATATAAATGCACATCTACACATATACATATGCAAATATATGTATATATGCATATATACACACGTATA